>JAXCGZ010022823.1:82500-85000 GCA_037179515.1 Halocaridina rubra | reverse complement strand
ATATAGGCCCAGCCACGAGAAACTACAAAGACGAACGAAAAGTAAAAGGTTAAGGGCAAGGCGGAGATGAGGTAATGTTGCACAAAGGAAAATGACATACAGAAAAAAGCAGTCAAAGTACAGAGGACCCAGAGATATGGAGGACTGGGCTCTGAGATGACGATAGATCTTCTTTTTGAAGAATGAAAGGTCATAAGAATTAGGAAAGACAGAAGAAGGAAGAGAGTTCCAGAGTCTGGAGGTAGATGGGAAGAAGCAGTCGCTGCACTGACCAATCCGCGAGCTACAAATCTCCACACAGTACCTGTGAGATGAGGCCGCTTGGCGAGTGTTACGCGGCCTCGGCAGTGGAGGAGGGATGCAACTCGCCAACTCATCAGAGCAGCGATGAAAGTAGTAGCGATTGAAAAGCGAAAGGGAAGTTACCTTACGGCGAAGAGAGAGAGAATCTATGTTAGAAGTAAGAGAAGGATCATTAATGAGTCTGACTGCCTTAGAATTAACCCTATCAAGAAGATAAGTAAAGGAAGAAGCACCCCAGATGTGAGAGCAGTATTCTAAGCAGGGGCGGATAAGACCTTTGTAAATTTTAAGTAACTGCAATGAGGAAAAGTAATGACGAAAACGAAACAAAACCCCCAATTTCTTAGATGAAGATTTAGAAATTTGGATTATGTGATTCCTCCAAGACAAGTTAGAGGCTATATGGATTCCTAATATGTTGATAGAGTTAAGAGGGTAAATTTCATTAGTTTCGAATACAAAAGGGTTTATCAGGAGGAGAAGAAGATAAAGAGATAGCCACAAATTGTGTCTTGGAGGCATTGAATTTAACTAAATTTTGAGTGCCCCATTCAGATACTCTCTGCAAATCGGAGTTAAGAGTAGAAGCAAGAGTGATACGAGATTGATTACGAGTAACAGATGAAGGTTGTGAAGAAAAGGCAGAGGAAAAGTGAAGGGTAGAATCATCAGCAAAGGTATGAAAAAGAGAGGAAGATGGGGATTGTAGAAGATCATTGATGACGAGAAGGAAGAGAGTAGGTGAAAGAACAGAGCCCTGTGGAAAACCACTGGTAACAGAGAAAGGGCTAGATGTCGTGCCATCAACAACTACAGATATAGAACGGTCAGTAAGGAAACTGGAAATCAGAGAACAGAAAGAAGGGATAAAGCCATAGGCAGGGAGTTTGGCCAACAGAGCCTTGTGCCATACTCTGTCAAAAGCCTTAGAGATATCAAGGGCGACGACAAAGGATTCCCCATAATTTCTCAGAGAAGATGACCATACATGAATAAGATATGACAGGAGATCACCAGTGGTTCTTGCCTTGCGGAAGCCGTACTGGTGATCGGAGATAAGTGAGTTGAATTCATTGAGCAAAGTTTGGAAAACTTTAGCAATAGAGGAGGTTAGGGCAATAGGTCGGTAGTTAGAAGGAATAGAGCATGCTTCCAAGATGAAGGATAGATACTGGTTGACAGAATGAGGCGAAAAAGACGACAAAGCACGGGAGCCAGTTCATCTGCAAACTCCTTAAGGAACCTTGCAGGGATACCATCGGGACCAGATGCCTTGTTCGTCTTTAGCGAGCGAAGAACCTTATGAACTTTGCGTGAAAAAAGGATAAGGGAGGGTATAGGGTTAGAGAGGGGAAAAGACTGAGGAACAGGTGCGCTGGAATCGTTTATAGAAGAGTTGGCAGAAAAATGAGATCCAAATAGAGTGGCTTTGTCAGTGGGAGAGCAAGCTATAGAACCATCAGAACGAATGAGAGGGGGAAAGCTTGAGTTACAGAAGTTTTTGGGGAGGATTTTGGCTAATACCAGAAGCATTTGTCAGTGGGAGAGGAGTTAAGGTCATCAACTTTCCTTCTTATAAAAGGAGCCTTAGACCTTCGAATCTGAGCAGTACAGCGATTCCTAGCTATAATAAAAGCAGAGCAAGTTAAATCAGAAGGAGAGGCAAGGTAAGATCGGTGAGCATGATTCCTAGTCTGGATAGCCATGGAGCAGGCATGGTCAAACCAAGGTTTTGGGGGAGAGAAAGTTTTTGTAGAAGAGGGGATGTACGCCTCCATTCCCGCGGTCATGATCTCGGCAACTTTTAGAGCTACATGATCAGGGTTGCGGGGCCGAAAGCAGTAGTCATCCCATGGGAAGTCAAAGAGAAACATGTTCAAATTTTCACGTTGGGTACGCTCAAAGTGCCTAAGGCGGCGTTGAGTAGGAGGGATTGGTGGTGGGGGAGCGAAAATGGAAGAGACTGAGATCATAGAGTGGTCAGATTTACCAAGAAGGGAAAGCACAGAATAAGAGTAGTTTGAAGGGATAGAAGTAAAAAATAGGTCAAGAGTGTTTGCAGCATGTTCGTGACGATCAGGAACGCGAGTAGGATGCTTGATAATTTGCTCCAGATCGTGAGTAATAGAAAAAGCAAGGGCCTCGCTTCCTCCCACATCAATGTGAGAAGAATGAAGCCACTCACTGTGGTGTACAT
>JAXCGZ010022823.1:55000-77500 GCA_037179515.1 Halocaridina rubra | reverse complement strand
AGTTGACTATAAAGAGACAGTAATCGAAAAAATGAAAGACGTTGTGATGGAAAGGGCAAATCCACTGATTAAACAGGCACTTGATAAAGAGAAGACAGTGGTAATCTCAGGCATAAGCGAATCACAGGAGCCAATATGGCAGGGGAGACTTGAAGAAAATAAAGCTAGGGTTGTAGACCTGATAAGAAAGCTTGGAGTAATTTGTGGTCCTGAGGATATTGTAAACATTCGCCAACTAGGCAAATATTCGAGGGAAAGAAAGCCAACACCAACAAAAGTAGCCTTTGAGAGAGGGGAAACATGTAGGGAAATATTGTTGAGAAAAAAAAGTCTAAAAGACCTTCAAGAATGCAAAGAAGTGTTCATTAGACGATACAGAACACAGGAAGAGATGGGAAAGATCAAAAACTTGTTGGAAGAGGCAAGAAGGTTAAATGAGGAAAAAAATGAAGAACAGAAGAAAATTTCCATTTCAGAGTTTTTCCAGACAAAGGGGAGATAAAGAAGATAATGACAGAAGATCAGGGGATGGGGCCTCATTAAGATTGTTATACACAAATGATGATGGATTAGCTGGTAAGGCAGTAGAATTAAAAGATAGGATTCACAACAGTAAGGCAGATATAGAAGCAATAACAGAGACTAAGTTGAGTGAGGACATAAACGGTGTCACAGTTTTTCCTAAGGGTTTCAGAATATTAAAAGTTGAAAGATCTGAGAGGATTGTTAGAGGGATAGCACTGCTCATAAGTGAAAGGATTCAAGTTGAAGAAATAAACTTGGCTATAGAAAGTGAGTTCAAGGAATTTCTTGTTGCTCGCATAAATACTGGGTCAGAGAGCATTATAAGGAACCAGAATAGGCTAGAAGTTTATGAGGAATGTCATATAGGTCCTATTGAAGTCATAAACTCAGTTGTTAACATGGCACGGGAAAAAAATGTAGGATTTTGATTATGGGAGATTTTAATCGTAAAGAGATAGATTGGATAAATCTTGACTCACACAATGGTGAGGACTCATTCGGGGCAAGATTCCTAGATTGCGTACAAGGGAAGTTCCTACACCAACATATAATGGAACCAACGAGGGCCATGGATGGGGATGAGCCATCAATACTTGATCTAGTATTCACAGATAATGTGTTGGATATTGAATAAATAGAGTATGAACAACCAATTGGGAAGAGTGACCACTGTGTGTTGTTGATGGAGTATATCATTGTAGATATTCTGCCTGAGAGTAGAGGCACTGAGAACATGAGGAGAAACTATCCGAAAGGAGATTACATCAAAATCATTGAGCTTTTTGCAGTTATTGACTGGAGAACCTTATTTTACAACAAATCTGTACAAGAAATGTATGACATCTTTTGTGAGAAATATGGGAATATAGTAGATTGCTGCATACCTGTCACCAAAGTAGGTGTAATTAAAGAACAGGCTTTAAGGCTAAAGAGAGCGGATGGAAGAATCACTGAGACGGATGAAGAGATCTGCAAAGAATTGAAGAAGGAATTTCAGTCAGTATTTACAGTAGAAAATACCCCACCCCCTCATATTGCAGAGATAGAAACACAAGGTCCTGTATTAGAGAACATCAACCTTACAGCCACAGAGGTATGCAAAGCGCTGATGGATTTAGATGTTCATAAAGCTACAGGTCCTGATGACATATCCCCTCATGTACTTAAAAAATGCGCAAACTCAATATCAGTGGCACTGGGTATCATATTTAAAAAGTCACTGGAGTCAGGGGAGATTCCAAGATGCTGGAAACAAGCAAATGTGATACCTATCTTCAAAAAGGGAAGGAGGGATACGGCTCTGAACTACAGACCAGTTTCCTTGACCAGCATAGTTTGCAAAGTTATGGAGAAACTACTAATGAAACATATCTCTCTTCACTTGGAATCCTTCAACTTTATGTCAGTGAGGCAACATGGCTTCAGAGAAGGTAGATCAACAGTAACAAACTTATTAGAATTTTATGATGAGGTAAGCCGAATCTTACATGAAAGAGAGGGCTGGGCAGATTGCATATTCCTAGATTTCCAGAAAGCGTTTGACACTGTTCCACATGAGAGACTTATTAGGAAGCTGCAAGCAATGGCTAGAATAGATGGAATTGTCTTAGAATGGATAAAAACTTACTTAAAAGGTAGGGAACAGAGGCTTAGAGTGAGACACTTAGTGTCTGATTGGAGAAGAGTTAGTAGTGGAGTTCCACAGGGTTCAATTTTAGGGCCACTTTTGTTCCTTGTATATGCAAATGACCTACCAGAGTCTGTAAATTCATTCATGAATATGTTTGCAGATGATGCAAAGATTGTGAAGAAAGTAGGAAACGAGAACAATGGTAGAGAAATTCAGAAAGATCTAAATAGTCTGCATGAGTGGTCAGAAAAGTGGCTAATGAAATTTAGTACTTCAAAATGTAAGGTAATGAGAATGGGTACAATTGCAAGAAGGCCCAAGCTTAACAACTCGGTGGTTGGAGTACAACTTCAAGAGACAGAAAATGAGAGAGATTTAGGAGTAAACATACTGGCAGATTTGTCTCCAGAAATACATATAAATGGCATAGTAAGGGCAGCATATGCATTCTTATCAAATGTAAGGGTAGCCTTCAGGCACATGGACAAGGAAATATTCAGAAATATTTATGTAACCTATGTGAGGCCAAAACTCGAATTTGCAGCTCCTTTTGGATTCCACACTTGAAAAAGCACATAGCTAAGCTTGAAAAAGTTCAAAGACATGCCACGAAACTGGTGCCAGAAATACACAATCTCAGTTATGATGAGAGGCTGAGGGAATTAGACTTACCATCACTCGAATCTAGAAGAGTGAGGGGGGATATGGTGACAGTCTTAAAATTCCTTCATGGTTATGATAGAGTGGATAGGGATCAATATTTTGATATGGCTGGCTCTAGAACTAGAGGTCATAGTTTGAAGCTTCGTAAGAAAACTTCTATGCAGGATGTAAGGAAATACTTTTTCAGTGTCAGAGTAGTTGATAATTGGAATTCGCTAAGCGAGGAGGTAGTTAATGCTATCTCAATCCATACTTTTAAGGACAGGTATGATAAGTATCACTAGGTATAAAATGGAACCGATCAGGTGACGGGAAGATACGAGCTTTGGGCTCTTTCCCGTAAACATAATTAGGTAATCAATTAGGTAATCACACACACACACACCGAATCTTACAGGAAAGAGAGGGCTGGGCAGATTGCATATTCCTAGACTTCTAGAAAGTGTTTGACACTATTCCACATGGGATACTTATTAGGAAGTTGTAAGAAATGGCTAGAATTGGTAGAAATGTCTTGGAATGGATAAAAACTTACTTAGAAGGAAGGAAATAGAGGGTTAGTGTAAGACACTCAGTGTCTGAATGGAGAAGAGTTAGTAGTGGAATTCCACAGCTTTCAGTTTTAGGGCCACTTTTCTTCCTTGTATATGTAAATGACCTACCCGAGTCTGTAAATTCATTGATGAATATGTTTGCAGATGATGCAAAGATTGTGAAGAAAGTAAAAAACGAAAACAATGGTAGAGAACTCCAGGAAGATCTAAATAGTCTGCATGAGTGGTCAGAAAAGTGGCTAATGAAATTCAATACTTCAAAATGTAAGGTAATGAGAATGGGTACAAGTGTAAGAAGGCCCAAGCTTGACTACTCGGTGGTTGGAGTACAACTTCAAGAGACAGAAAAAGAGAGAGATTTAGGAGTAAACATACTGGCAGATTTGTCTCCAGAAATACATGTAAATGGCATAGTAAGGGCAGCATATGCAGTCTTATCAAATGTAAGGGTAGCCTTCAGGCACATGGACAAGGAAATGTTCAGAAATATTTATGTAACCTATGTGAGGCCAAAACTCGAATATGCAGCCCCCTTTTAAAATCCGCACTTGAAAAAGCACATAGCTAAGCTTGAAAAAGTTCAAAGACATGCCACGAAACTGGTGCCAGAAATACGCAATATCAGTTATGATGAGAGGCTGAGGGAATTAGACTTACCATCACTCGAAGCTAGAAGAGTGAGGGGTGGATATGGTGACAGTCTTTTAATTCCTCCATGGTTATGATAGAGTGGATAGGGATCGATATTTTGATATGGCTGGCTCTAGAACTAGAGGTCATAGTTTGAAGCTTCGTAAGAAAACTTCTTTGCAGGATGTAAGGAAATACTTTTTCAGTGTAAGAGTAGTTGATAATTGGAATTGGCTAAGCGAGGAGGTAGTTAATGCTATCTCAATCCATAATTTTAAGGACAGGTATGATAAGTATCACTAAGTATAAAATGGA
The DNA here is from genome assembly GCA_037179515.1 of Halocaridina rubra. Taxonomy (NCBI): domain Eukaryota; kingdom Metazoa; phylum Arthropoda; class Malacostraca; order Decapoda; family Atyidae; genus Halocaridina; species Halocaridina rubra. The sequence continues at coordinate 73,183 of JAXCGZ010022823.1, read as the reverse complement.
ACCGATCAGGAGACGGGAAGATACGAGCTTTGGGCTCTTTCTCGTAAACACAATTAGGTAATCAATTAGGTAATCACACACACACACATGCACACCGAATCTTACAGGAAAGAGAGGGCTGGGCAGATTGCATATTCCTAGACTTCTAGAAAGCGTTTGACACTGTTCCACATGGGATACTTATTAGCAAGCTGTAAGAAATGGCTAGAATTGGTAGAAATGTCTTGGAATGGATAAAAACTTACTTAGAAGGAAGGAAATAGAGGGTTAGTGTAAGACACTCAGTGTCTGAATGGAGAAGAGTTAGTAGTGGAGTTCCACAGGGTTCAGTTTTAGGGCCACTTTTGTTCCTTGTATATGTAAATGACCTACCCGAGTCTGTAAATTCATTCATGAATATGTTTGCAGATGATGCAAAGATTGTGAAGAAAGTAAAAAACGAAAACAATGGTAGAGAACTCCAGGAAGATCTAAATAGTCTGCATGAGTGGTCAGAAAAGTGGCTAATGAAATTCAATACTTCAAAATGTAAGGTAATGAGAATGGGTACAAGTGTAAGAAGGCCCAAGCTTGACTACTCGGTGGTTGGAGTACAACTTCAAGAGACAGAAAAAGAGAGAGATTTAGGAATAAACATACTGGCAGGTTTGTCTCTAGAAGTACATATAAATTGCATTGTAAGGGCAACATATGCATTCTTTTCAAATGTAAGGGTAGCCTTCAGGCACATGGATAAAGAAATGTTCAGAAATATTTATGTAACCTATGTGAGGCCAAAACTCGAATATGCAGCTCCTTTTGGATTCCACACTTGAAAAAGCACATAGCTAAGCTTAAAAAAGTTCAAAGACATGCCACGAAACTGGTGCCAGAAATACGCAATCTCAGTTATGATGAGAGGCTGAGGGAATTAGACTTACCATCACTCGAAGCTAGAAGAGTGAGGGGGGATATGGTGACAGTCTTTAAATTCCTTCATGGTTATGATAGAGTGGATAGGGATCGATATTTTGATATGGCTGGCTCTAGAACTAGAGGTCATAGTTTGAAGCTTCATAAGAAAACTTCTTTGCAGGATGTAAGGAAATACTTTTTCAGTGTAAGAGTAGTTGATAATTGGAATTGGCTAAGCGCGGAGGTAGTTAATGCTATCTCAATCCATAGTTTTAAGGACAGGTATGATCAGTATCACTAAGTCAGGAGACGGGAAGATACGAGCTTTGGGCTCTTTCTCGTAAACACAATTAGGTAATCAATTAGGTAATCACACACACACACACATACACCGAATCTTACAGGAAAGAGAGGGCTGGGCAGATTGCATATTCCTAGACTTCTAGAAAGCGTTTGACACTGTTCCACATGGGATACTTATTAGGAAGTTGTAAGAAATGGCTAGAATTGGTAGAAATGTCTTGGAATGGATAAAAACTTACTTAGAAGGAAGGAAATAGAGGGTTAGTGTAAGACACTCAGTGTCTGAATGGAGAAGAGTTAGTAGTGGAGTTCCACAGGGTTCAGTTTTAGGGCCACTTTTGTTCCTTGTATATGTAAATGACCTACCCGAGTCTGTAAATTCATTGATGAATATGTTTGCAGATGATGCAAAGATTGTGAAGAAAGTAAAAAACGAGAACAATGGTAGAGAACTCCAGGAAGATCTAAATAGTCTGCATGAGTGGTCAGAAAAGTGGCTAATGAAATTCAATACTTCAAAATGTAAGGTAATGAGAATGGGTACAAGTGTAAGAAGGCCCGAGCTTGACTACTCGGTGGTTGGAGTACAACTTCAAGAGACAGAAAAAGAGAGATATTTAGGAATAAACATACTGGCAGATTTGTCTCCAGAAATACATATAAATGGCATTGTAAGGGCAACATATGTATTCTTTTCAAATGTAAGGGTAGCCTTCAGGCACATGGATAAAGAAATGTTCAGAAATTTTTATGTAACCTATGTGAGGCCAAAACTCGAATACGCAGCTCCTTTTGGATTCCACACTTGAAAAAAAAACATAGCTAAGCTTGAAAAAGTTCAAAGACATGCCACGAAACTGGTGCCAGAAATACGCAATCTCAGTTATGATGAGAGGCTGAGGGAATTAGACTTGCCATCACTCGAAGCTAGAAGAGGGAGGGGGGATATGGTGACTGTCTTTAAATTCCGTCATGGTTGTGATAGAGTGGATAGGGATCGATATTTTGATATGGCTGGCTCTAGAACTAGAGGTCATAGTTTGAAGCTTCGTAAGAAAACTTCTTTGCAGGATGTAAGGAAATACTTTTTCAGTGTAAGAGTAGTTGATAATTGGAATTGGCTAAGCGCGGAGGTAGTTAATGCTATCTCAATCCATAGTTTTAAGGACAGGTATGATAAGTATCACTAAGTCAGGAGACGGGAAGATACGAGCTTTGGGCTCTTTCCCGTAAACACAATTAGGTAATCACAATTAGGTAATCATACACACACACACACACACACACACACACACACACACACACACACACACACACACACACTATATATATATATATATATATATATATATATATATATATATATATATATATATATATATATATATATATATATATATATATATATATATATATATATATATATATATATATATATATAGCCAATATCGATCCCTATCCACTCTATCATAACCATGGAGGAATTAAAAGACTGTCACCATATCCACCCCTCACTCTTCTAGCTTCGAGTGATGGTAAGTCTAATTCCCTCAGCCTCTCATCATAACTGATATTGCGTATTTCTGGCACCAGTTTCGTGGCATGTCTTTGAACTTTTTCAAGCTTAGCTATGTGCTTTTTCAAGTGCGGATTTTAAAAGGGGGCTGCATATTCGAGTTTTGGCCTCACATAGGTTACATAAATATTTCTGAACATTTCCTTGTCCATGTGCCTGAAGGCTACCCTTACATTTGATAAGACTGCATATGCTGCCCTTACTATGCCATTTACATGTATTTCTGGAGACAAATCTGCCAGTATGTTTACTCCTAAATCTCTCTCTTTTTCTGTCTCTTGAAGTTGTACTCCAACCACCGAGTAGTCAAGCTATATATATATATATATATATATATATATATATATATATATATATATATATATATATATATATATATATATATATATATATATATATATATATATATATATATATATATATATATATATATATATATATATATATATATATATATATATATATATATATATATATATATATATATATATATATGTGTGTGTGTGTGTGTGTGTGCATAAACCTTGTATCTTATTAATGTAATTGTATAACCCCTACACAGCGTAAATAACCAGTTAAAACAACTAACCGGCCGCAATCTAATATTTGCTTAGGCTATCCATATAATTCTTTACGTTTTCTTTATTTTTATGGAAGAAAACGAGCAACTAAAGTTTAGATATGACTATATTTTAAATTTGCATTGCACTTGCTTTATTTACCTTCTTTTCTTTGTGCAAAAGGAGGAAAATGGTCTCCCTTGCTTTTCTGATTGGCTAGGAGAGCTTTGGTTATGCTAAAGGAGTCTGGAGGACGAAGTTCCTGTTGCTTTATTATTACAATTTACGGCTTTTTTGTCTGTCCTTTACAATATTTATGACATTCGACAAAAGAAAATCCATTTATGATATTATAATGGCCAACAGGTAAATTTTTGTGAAGTAAATTACGCCATTTTAATTTACACTTAAATGGTGTTTTTAAGTATGTCCATAAAGTTAATGATGTACGACACATACAACCGATACTTTCAATTACTCATTTCAGTTGGTGCTCTAACCATACTTTAGAAACAATTGTGGGACCGATGACTTTAAGTATCAAGTGGAATTTACAGTAGTAATGACTATCGATTACTGATGTTCTTAAAATTGGCAAAAATACCTGCAGTTATGTGGTCCTCGCTTTAACATTAAATGCAGGATATCGAAATGAGTTGAAAATCTAGACTGTGGTTCACAGTTGACCTAGCAACGAATTTGTGTTATTCTATGCTTCAGCAATACCCAAAAAATGGAAGCATCCATGAGACGGGGAAGTACGATCATGAAGCTCTTTCCCGTAAGCACAATTAGGTAATTCAACACCATAGCACACACATGCACACATGCCGTCCAGTTCTGCCTTGAAGGAAATTTAGAAGAGTTGCCAGAGGTGAAGCCATCACATCACATTACCTAATTTTTTGTGTAAACTGGGGAAAGCTCTTAAGCCGTTTACCTGATCCTGTGGTTCCATATATTGTTAAAATCAGTATCCTTCCCATTTATATTAACTTGTTAGTTAGTTTGATACACGAAATAATTGAATAATAAAAAAAAAAAATACCAAATATCCACCTGTCAACAGTACTGAGTTAAGTTGCCAAGTAGTACAGCTGTCTTATTTTCTTCATTTTTTTTTTTTTTGCTTTTCTTTTAGCTTTCTCTTTTACTATTTTTTTTTTATTTTGTATATATATTGAGTTAAATGTAAAGTCTAATCCTGTGATAACATATCTTGGTTAGCAAGTGAGTTTATCAGATAGGAAGAATATATAGCAGAAACAGGTGGGTGCCACCTCAGACACAAATTCGAATTTTCCTTCAGGTCTGACTTTTGTTTTGTTGCATTTTTTTTTCTTTTTCTTTTTATCCTTAAATTACCATGGTCAGGTTTTTAAGTTAAAATGTGTGTTACCAGAAAAGAGATAAACTGAGTCACTAAATAGCACTTATATGGAGATATAAAAATTCTGTGTGAAGCTTAATTAAAAGTTTTTCTCTTTTTTTTTCCTCTTTCTCGTCTTCTTTCTATATTCTGTGAGAGGGAGAACATAAAAATGACGCCATCTCTGTCCCAAGCCTCTCCCATCCATGGGTCGGTAGGATGGGTAGCCATTAGGAGACTTAAACAGAAAATCAAGAATTTAGAGGCAATGGTTATAAGCCTTGATGATAAAATTCGGAATATGGATGGAGAAATGAAAGAGAATGAAACACTCAGAGAGCAAATAAGATCTTTGGAGGAAGCAAATAAAGCACAAGGGCAGGAGAGAAAGGAACTAGAAAAAAGAATAAAGAAGCTGGAAGGGGAAAAGAGTCAACTAGAATCTAGAATTTCTAAACAAGAAGATAAAAACAAACAGCTGAATGACAACCTAAAGGAATTAGATGTTAGTTCACTGCTCTCTTCTGAGAGAGACGAGATTGCTGCTTGGAATGTCCAGATTAAGGAAAACATTGAACAGTTCAGAAAAGAGTTCCAGGAGCTGAATATGGAAAATGATGCCATGAAAACTTCCTTTGCTGATGCACTAAAGGGGAATGTGGCAGTAAAAGAGGCTGTAAAGGTGGTGGCACTGGAAAACATACAAACAATTGACTATAAAGAGACAGCAATCGAAAAAATGAAAGACGTTGTGATGGAAAGGGCAATCCCACTCATAAGACAGGCACTTGATAAGGAGAAGACAGTGGTAATCTCAGGCATAAGCGAATCACAGGAGCCAACATGGCAGGGGAGACTTGAAGAAAATAAAGCTAGGGTTGTAGACCTGATAAGAAAGCTTGGAGTAGTTTGTGGTCCTGAGGATATTGTAAACATACACCAACTAGGTAAATATTCGAGGGAAGGAAAGCCGAGACCAACAAAAGTAACCTTTGAGAGAGGGGAAACATGTAGGGAAATATTGTTGAGAAAAAAAAGTCTAAAAGACCTTCAAGAATTCAAAGAAGTGTTCATTAGATGATACAGAACACAGGAAGAGATGGGAAAGATCAAAAACTAGTTGCAAGAGGCAAGAAGGTTAAATGATGAAAGAAATGAAGAACAGAAGAAAAATTTTTGTTTCAGAGTTCTTCCAGACAAAGGGGAAATAAAGAAGATAATGACAGAAGATCAGGGGATGGGGCCTCATTAAGATTGTTATACACAAATGCTGATGGATTAGCTGGTAAGGCAGTAGAATTGAAAGATAGGATTCACAACAGTAAGACAGATATAGTAGCAATTACAGAGACTAAGTTGAGTGAGGACATAAACAGTGTCACAGTTTTTCCTAAGGGCTTCAGAATACTAAGGCTTGAAAGATCTGAGAGGACTGGTGGAGGGATAGCACTGCTCATAAGTGAAAGGATTCAAGTTGAAGAAATAAACTTGGCTATAGAAAGTGAGTTCAAGGAATTTCTTGTTGCTCGCATAAATACTGGGTCAGAGAGCATTATAATAACTGTTGTATACAACCCACCAAGGAACCAAAATAGGCTTGAAGTTTATGAAGAAAGTCAAATAGGAACTATTGAAGTCATAAACTCAGTTGTTAACATGGCACGGGAAAAAAAATGTTGGATTTTGATTATGAGAGACTTTAATCATAAAGAGATAGATTGGATAAATCTTGACCCACACAGTGGTGAGGACTCATTCGGGGCAAGATACCTAGATTGTGTACAAGGGAATTTCCTACACCAACATGTAATGGAACCAACAAGGGCCAGGGGTGGGGATGAGCCATCACTACTTGATCTAGTGTTCACAGATAATGTGTTGGATATTGAAAAAATTGAGTATGAACCACCAATTGGAAAGAGTGACCACTGTGTGTTGTTGATGGAGTATATCATTGAAGATATTCTTCCTGAGACTAGAGGCACTGAGGACATGAGGAGAAACTATCTGAAAGGAGATTACATCAAAATGAATGAGCTTTTTGCAGTTATTGAATGGAGAACCTTATTTTACAACAAATCTGTACAAGAAATGTAAGACATCTTTTGTGAGAAATATGGGAAGATAGTATATTGCTGCATACCTGTCACCAAAGTAGGTGTAATTCATGCCAGAGAGAAATGGTTCAATAATGGGTGTAAAAGAGGGAGTGGAGAGACAAATGCTGGAAAAGGTATAGGAGGAGAAAAAACATAAATGCCTGGCAAACCTACAAAAGAGCAAGAAATGACTACCTAAGTAAAAGGAGAGAGGCAGAGAGAGACTATGAGAGGGACATCACCAGGAAGGCTAAAGAAAATCCCAAGCTTTTCCACAGCTTTATCAGAGGAAAACTGAAGGTAAAAGAACAGGTTTTAAGGCTAAAGAGAGCGGATGGAAGCATCACTGAGACTGATGAAGAGATCTGCAAAAAATTGAACAAGGAGTTTCAGTCAGTATTTACAGTAGAAAGTACCCCACCCCCTCAGATTGCAGTGATAGAAGCTCAAGGGCCGGCATTAGAGAACAGCAACCTTACAGCCACAGAGGTATGCAAAGGGCTGATGGATTTAGATGTTCATAAAGCTACAGGTCCTGATGGCATATCCCCTCATGTGCTTAAAAAATGCGCCAACACAATATCAGTGGCACTAAGTATCATATTTAAGGAGTCACTGGAGTCAGGGAGATTCCAAATTGCTGGAAACAAGCAAATGTGATACCTATCTTCAAAAAGGGAAGGAGGGATACGGCTCTGAACTATAGACCAGTTTCCTTGACCAGCATAGTTTGCAAAGTTATGGAGAAACTACTAAGGAAACATATCTCTCTTCACTTGGAATCCTTCAACTTTTTGTCAGTGAGGCAACATGGCTTCAGAGAAGGTAGATCAACAGTAACAAACTTATTAGAATTTTATGATGAGGTAAGCCGAATCTTACAGGAAAGAAAGGGCTGGGCAGATTGCATATTCCTAGACTTTCAGAAAGCGTTTGACACTGTTCTACATGGGAGACTTATTAGGAAGCTGCAATCAATGGCTAGAATAGGTGGAAATGTTTTGGAATGGATAAAAACTTACTTAGAAGGAAGGGAACAGAGGGTTAGAGTAAGACACTCAGTGTCTGAATGGAGAAGAGTTAGTAGTGGAGCGAAACAGGGTTCAGATTTAGGGCCACTTTTGTTCCTTGTATATGTAAATGACCTACCAGAGTCTGTAAATTCATTCATGAATATGTTTGCAGATGATGCAAAGATTGTGAAGAAAGTAAAAACCGAGAACAATGGTAGAGAACTTCAGGAGGATCTAAATAATCTGCATGAGTGGTCAGAAAAGTGGCTAATGAAATTCAATACTTCAAAATGTAAGGTAATGAGAATGGGTACAAGTGCAAGAAGGCCCAAGCTTGACTACTCGGTGGCTGGAGTACAACTTCAAGAGACAGAAAATGAGAGAGATCTAGGAGTAAACATACTGGCAGATTTGTCTCCAGAAATACATATAAATGGAATAGTAAGGGCAGCATATGCATTCTTATCAAATGTAAGGGTAGCCTTCAGGCACATGGACAAGGAAATGTTCAAAAATATTTATGTAACCTATGTGAGGCCAAAACTCGAATATGCAGCCCCCATTTGGAATCCGCACTTGAAAAAGCACATAGCTAAGCTTGAAAAAGTTCAAAGACATGCCACGAAACTGGTGCCAGAAATACGCAATCTCAGTTATGATGAGAGGCTGAGGGAATTAGACTTACCATCACTCGAAGCTAGAAGAGTGAGGGGGGATATGGTGACAGTCTTTAAATTCCTTCATGGTTATGATAGAGTGGATAGGGATCGATATTTTGATATGGCTGTCTCTAGAACTAGAGGTCATAGTTTGAAGCTTCGTGAGAAAACTTCTTTGCAGGATGTAAGGAAATACTTTTTCAGTGTAAGAGTAGTTGATAATTGGAATTGGCTAAGCGAGGAGGTAGTTAATGCTATCTCAATCCATAGTTTTAAGGACAGGACTTCTTTGCAGGATGTAAGGAAATACTTTTTCAGTGTAAGAGTAGTTGATAATTGGAATTGGCTAAGCGAGGAGGTAGTTAATGTTATCTCAATCCATAGTTTTAAGGACAGGCATGAAAAGTATCACTAAGTATAAAATGGAACCGATCAGGAGACGGGAAGATACTAGCTTTGGGCTCTTTCCCGTAAGCACAATTAGGTAAATACAATTAGGTAAATACACACACACTCACGAATACCCCACCCCTCAGATTGTAGAGATAGAAGCTCAAGGGCCGGTATTAGAGAACAACCTTACAGCTACAGAGGTATGCAAAGCGCTGATTGAGTTAGATGTTCATAAAGCTACAGGTCCTGATGACATATCCCCTCATGTACTTAAAAACTGCGCAAGCTCAATATCAGTGGCACTAAGTATCATATTTAAAAAGTCACTGGAGTCAGGGGAGATTCCAAGATGCTGGAAACAAGCAAATGTGATACTTATCTTCAAAAAGGGAAGGAGGGATACAGCTCTGAACTATATACTAGTTTCCTTGACCAGCATAGTTTGCAAAGTTATGGAGAAACTACTCAGGAAAAATATCTCTCTTCACTTGGAATCCTTCAACTTTTTGTCAGTGAGGCAACAAGGCTTCAGAGAAGGTAGATCAACAGTAACAAACTTAATAGAATTTTATGATGAGGTAAGCCGAATCTTACAGGAAAGAGAGGGCTGAGCAGATTGCATATTCCTAGACTTCCAGAAAGCGTTTGCCACTGTTCCACATGGGAGACTTGTTAGGAAGCTGCAAGTAATGGCTGGAATACTTGGAAATGTCTTGGAATGGATAAAAACTTACTTTGAAGGAAGGGAACAGAGGGTTAGAGTAAGACACTCAGTGTCTGAATGGAGAAGAGTTAGTAGTGGAATTCCACAGGGTTCAGTTTTAGGCCACTTTTGTTCCTTGTATATGTAAATGATCTACCAGTTTTTAAATTCATTCATGAATATGTTTGCAGATGATGCAAAGATTATGAAGAAAGTAAAAAAACGAGAACAATGGTAGAGAACTTCAGGAGGATCTAAATAGTCTGCATGAGTAGTCAAAAAAGTGGCTAATGATATTCAATACTTCAATATGTAAGGTAATGAGAATGGGTTCAAGTGTAAGAAGGCCCAAGCTTGACTACTCGGTGGCTGGAGTACAACTTCAAGAGACAGAAAATGAGAGAGATCTAGGAGTAAACATTCTGGCAGATTTGTCTCCAGAAATACATATAAATGGCATAGTAAGGGCAGCATATGCATTCTTATCAAATGTAAGGGTAGCCTTCAGGCACACGGACAAGGAAATTTTCAGAAATATTTATGTAACTTATGTGATGCCAAAACTCGAATATGCAGCCCCCTTTCGGAATCCGCACTTGAAAAAGCACATAGCTAAGCTTGAAAAAGCTCAAAGACATGCCACGAAACTGGTGCCAGAAATACGCAATCTCAGTTATGATGAGAGTCTGAGGGAATTAGACTTACCATCACTCGAAGCTAGAATATTTAGGGGGGATATGGTGACAGTCTTTAAATTCCTTCATGGTTATGATAGTGGATAGGGATCGATATTTTGATATGGCAGGCTCTAGAACTAGAGGTTATAGTTTGAAGCTTGGTAAGAAGTCGTCTTTGCAGGATGTAAGGAAATACTTTTTCAGTGTAAGAGTAGTTGATATTGGATTCGCTAATGGTTGAGAGAGTTAATGCTATCTCAATCCATAGTTTTAAGGATAGGTATGATAAGTATCACTAAGTAGAAAACGGAACCGATCAGGAGACGGGAAGATACGAGCTTTGGGCTCTATCCGTAAACACAATTAGGTAATCATAATTAGGTAATCGCACACACACACACACACACACACACACACACACACACACACACACACACACACACACACACACACACACACACACACACACACTCACACACACACACATATGCATCCCCATTTTGGAATCCGCACTTGAAAAAGCACATAGCTAAGCTTGAAAATGTTTAAAGACATGCCACGAAACTGGTGCCAGAAATACGTAATCTCAGTTATGATGAGAGGCTGAGGGAATTAGACTTGCCATCACTCGAAGCTAGAAGATTGAGGGGGGATATGGTGACAGTGTTTAAATTCCTTCATGGTTATGATAGAGTGGATAGGGATCGATATTTCGATATGGCAGGCTCTAGAACTAGAGGTCATAGTTTGAAGCTTCGTAAGAAAACTTCTTTGCAGGATGTAAGGAAATACTTTTTTAGTGTAAGAGTAGTTGATAATTGGAATTTGCTAAGCGAGGAGGTAGTTAATGCTATCTCAATCCAAAGTTTTAAGGACAGGCATGATAAGTATCACTAAGTATAAAATGGAACCGATCAGGAGACGGGAAGATACGAGCTTTGGGCTCTTTCCCGTAAACACAATTAGGTAATCATTTAGGTAATAACACACGCTCACTTGCATACATACATGCATACATAACTTTGCATTTCTCATAAGTTGATGGTCATAAGTGAAAGATTTCAAGTTGAACAAATAAACTTTGCCATACTGAGTTCAAGGAATTTCTTGTTGCTTGCATAAAAAACTGCTGTATGTAACCCACCAAGGAACCAACGAGGGCCAGGGGCAGGGATAAACCATCGCTGCTTGATCTAGTATTCACAGATAACGTGTTAGATACTGAAAAATTTGAGCATGAACCACCAATTGGCAAAAGTGACCACTGTGTGTTGTTGATGGAGTATATTATCGAAGATATTCTACCAGAAAGCAGAGGCACTGAGAAGGACATGTAGTCTCCGAAAGGAGACTACATCAAAATTAATGAGCTTTTCGCAGTTATTGGCTCTAGGGTTTTATTTAAAATTAAATCTGTAAAAGAAATATACGAAATCTTTTATGAGGAATATGGGAAGATAGTTTATTGGTACATATCTTCCACCAAAATAGGGGTTATTCATGCCAGAGAGAAATGGTTTCTATAATGAGTGTAAGAGAGCTAAGGAGTGGAGAGACAAATGCTGGAAAAGGTATAGGAGGAGAATAAACATAAATACCTGGCATAATTATAAAAGAGAAAGAATAATTACCTAAGTAAAAGAAGCTAGGCAGAGAGAGATTATGAAAGTGATATCACCAGAAAAGCTACAGAAAATCCCAAGCTTTTCCACAGCTTAATCAGAGGAAAATTGAAGGTCAAATAAAAGGTTTTAAAGTTAAAGAGAGAGGATGGAAGCATCGCTGAGACATTGGATGAAATCTGCAAAGAATTGAATAAGGTATTTCAGTCAGTATTTACAGCAGAAATGAACTCACCCCCTCTGAGTTAGAGATAGGACTTCATGGGTTGGTATAAGAGAACAGTCTTTCCATCCAAAGAGGTATGCAAAGCGTTGATAGAGTTAGATACCCATACTGCTACTGTTCCTGATGATATATCCCCTTTTGTACTTGAGATTTGCGCTATACCTATATCGATGGTGCTATGTATCATACTTAAAAAGTCGCTGGAATCAGGAGAGATTCCAAGAAGCTGAAAACGAGCAAACTTGGAGCTTCCTTTAAAATGGAAAGGAGCGATTTAGTTCTAAACTAAAGGCCTGTTTCTTTGACCAGCATAGTTTGCAAAGTTATGGAGAAACTACTAAGAAAACATATCTCTCTTCACTTGGAATCCTTAACTTTTTGCCACTGAGGCAACATTGCTTCAAAGAAGGCAGATCAACAATAACAAACTTATTAGAATTTTACGATAAGGTAAGCCGAATCTTACAGGAATGAGAGGGCTTGGCACATTGCATATTCTTATTTTTTTCAGAGGGTATTTGATACGGTCCGACAGGGGAAGCTTATAAAGAAGCTGCAAATAATGACGATATTAGATGGAAAGGTCTTGGAATGGATGAAAAATTACTTAGAAGGAATGGAACAGAGAGTTAGGGTAAAACAGTCAGTGTCTAAATGGAGAAAACTTAATAGTTGGATTCCACAGAATTCAGTTTTAGGGCCACTTTTGTTCCTCGTATACGTATATGACCTACCAGAGTCTATATTTCATTCTTGAATAAGTTTGCAGATGATGAAAAGATTGTGAGGATAGTAGCCTTCAGACAAATGGACAAGGAACTTGTCAGATATATTTATGTAACTTATGTGAGGCCAATGCTTGAATATGCAGCACCCTTTTGGAATCTACACTTGAGAAAGCGTATAAATAAGCTGGAAAAAGTTCAATTACATTGACGCGTAGATATATATCTCTTTTCTCCTACACTTTAGGCCAGAACTTTATCATGCACGGTGATAGATAACGATGATGATTAACACTTAGCTTATTTAGAGGCTACATAGTTCCTCTAGACTTCAGTGCTCCCGTCCCCTTAATGTAGATGTTGTCTTAAAGGTGCCTGACTATACTCCGCCTGCCTAACCAAAGTTGCTTGACTTTTTAAAACTTTGGGTCATTCAAAATACTTACTACGAGGAGGCGGGCATGGCTTGCGATCATTCCTCCACCAATAAGATTCAAAAAAAGGGTAAATACCCCATAATCTATGGTGTGGGGGCAGCTACAACGATGCAGATTTCCCGCGGAAACATAGGCTTGTTTTCAACAACAGAGAAAGCTACGTGAAAATTTCCCTGCCTGCTCACAGAGCACCCCTGGGCATGATCTATTCGTCAACATGCTACGAAAATGGTGCTATAAATATGCAGTCTTAGTTATGAGGTGAGTCTGAAGGACTTACTATCACTCGAATTGTGAAGAATTAGAGCGTAATAATGTGACGGTTTTTAAATTCCTTCATGGTTATGACAGGATGGATTGGGATCGCTATCTAAACATGGCTGGCTCTGGAACTAGAGGCCGTGGTGTGAAGTTTTGTAAGAAAACTTTTTTGCAGGATGTAAGAAAATACTTTTTTTTAGTTTAAGTATGATTGATGATTGGAATTCGCTAAGCTAGAAAGTAGTTAATGCTACTTGCATTCATAGTTATGAGGACATATATGAAAAGTATCATCGAGAATAAATATGAAACCCAACCAGGAGACTGGGATTTACAAGTATAAGGCTCTTTCCTTTAATATATATATATATATATATATATATATATATATATATATATATATATATATATATATATATATATATATATATATATATATATATATATATATATATATATATATATATATATATATATATATATATATATATATATATATATATTTAATTGGATTTTTTGCCGATTGGGATGATATTTTAGGTTTAGGACATGAAATTTGAACTTTGGTGAGGACGACCTTCCGTTAAACCACTATATGAAAAAAAAAAATCTCAACACAGTATTCTGCTAATTCAGTTTTCAGGTGTGAAATAATAATAATAATAATAATAATAATAATAATAATAATAATAATAATAATAATAATAATAATAATAATAATAATAATAATAATAATAATAATAATAATAATAGTCTTGAATTATCAACAAGTAAACACATATACACAGCTGAAGGTCTTTTGAACTTAACTTGAACTGTCAAGGACAGTTCATTGTTAAATCTTCCATCAGTTACGGTTCTTTCTCTATGCCTACATCTACACTGAATATACTTGGATATTCGTTACACATCTCTTATTATCCCCTCACATCTAACAAGTCACAGCACTCTCCATCTCTGTTTCTATTTACGTAATCATTGTTCTTGCCCAGGCCTGATGAGGGCAGTTTTATTTATTTGCTTTCCCCGTCTTGTTGTCACACCCATTAATAATAATAAAAAAAAAGCATACAAAAGGAGCGAGAAAATAATAATAACCTTGAATTATCAGCGTGTACACACATACACATACAGAGAAAGAGAGAGAGAGAGAGAGAGAGAGAGAGAGAGAGAGAGAGAGAGAGAGAGAGAGAGAGAGAGAGAGAGAGAGAGAGAGAGAGAGAGTTATCCAACCGTTTATGGGCAGGAGAATGAATTCAGAGTATGCGACATTCAGAAAATAGCCTTTTTTCTTTTGACTGTTTTGTGTTGGCTTGGCAACAGTAAGGACAAATGAGAGAGAGAGAGAGAGAGAGAGAGAGAGAGAGAGAGAGAGAGAGAGAGAGAGATTGGTTGGATCTTAGAATCGTTGCTGTGTTACCGTGGTTTCAGTGGGTGGGGTATGTTAAATTTTTATGTTTGTCTCTATCCGATCGTACGTGAGTGGAGCCCACTGAGTACTTTAGTAGTGCACTGTGACTGCTCGAGGTGGATGCGACGGTTGTGTATCTCTGTTGCAGTTAATAGCCTTTGATTTTGTTGTGGGAAAACTATTATATTTTTTAAGAAATAGTTCCGCTGATCGGTAAAATAGCCGGAAATAGTGTTAGAATTTAATATGCAAATCGGGAAAAGCTTTAAATTCTATTTGTGAGTTGTGATATGTGATGAACGTTACCTGTTAAATGACAACAAACGTTTATTAGAGTTTATGCTGGTTCGCTCTGTTTAGTGCTTGGTGATATACCTGCTGTTTATAGATTGTTTAAATGGTAAGTTCTGTCAGATGGTGTGGTTTCTAGATATTATTAATTATTATTATTATTATTATTATTATTATTATTATTATTATTATTATTATTATTATTATTATTATTATTATTATTATTATTATTATTATTTATTATTATTATTACTATTATTATTATTATTATTATTATTATTATTATTATTATTATTATTATTATTATTATTATTATTATTATCATTATTATTTTCACTGTTGGTACCGACAAACTTTTGCTGGAGTGCAATTCTTACCTAAGCCTGTTAAAACACAAAAACAACACAAATGTATTTAATCTGTATGAGAAATAAATATTAGAATTGAGTAAATAAAAAAAAATAAAAAAAAATCCTAACCTAACCGAAACTAATCTAACATAATCTAATCTTAATGAGTCAATCCAAAAATAAATAAGAAAAATGATATATACAAATCAAAGCCAAACCAAACCTAACCTAACCTTATTGAGTCACTACAAAAACAAATATCCTAATTGAGATAATAAAAAAAAATTAAAGAATAAACCTAACCTAATCTAACACATTAAGTAAAAATGAAAAAGAATAATGTTAAATAAATTTTTTAGAGTAAGGAATCACACCAAGGCACGGTTTTTTTTTTTTCCGAAGACTTGACAATTATGGGAATGAGTGACATATTCTAATATCGTGTCTAAATTGAGCACAGGAATACATTAGAAAAGCAAAATAAATCTGTAAACTAGAACCGTTCAGCAGTGGCCCATCAGATTCCGAGTCAGTTCCCAAAAGTTAGTTCGTGCAGATTTTTTCGCCAAGTCCACTATTCTTGTTGAGTTATGCAACGCGAGATGAGGTGTAGAAAAACGATGATCAGAGTATCTTATCGAATCTGATACTAATATTTTACATTTTATGTCAATATTAATCCTCATAATGCTTGTGGACTCCAATAGTGTGGCTGGGGATTTAAGGCTGGATGGATTGCTTAACGCCCCACGGTGGGCTCGATCGAGGGTCTCTAAACTCCTAAGTCGAGTATTCTAACCACTCTGCTAACGATATAAAAGAGTAAAATACTTGTTACTATGTGCTCTTTTATAATAGATAAACAAATAGATAAATAAATCATAATAATAATTAAGATTATAAATAGTAAGGAATGTATTACATAGCCAGTATATTCATATATTGGTCTGTGATGGGTGCCAATCATTTATGACAGTTAAGGAATTTTATGCTGGCTTTAAGCATCTGTGTATTTCTCACGTACATGGTTAGCTTTGCACCCATGACCGTATAAACTTAGGTCTGACTCTATCGAGTATGGCACTAGCCAGTTTTCACTGTATCCCTGCCAGTTTTGACTGTATCCCTTTTTGATGAAAATTCGCCTTTCTATCTATAGCGTACTTTGTTACGCTTCCGGGCGAATGTGATAGCCTTGAAGAGCAAAAAGGCAAACCTGTACAGAAACAGTATCTCTTACGTAATGGGGGTGCATATTCAGTAACTCACCGAGGATGAGTTTCAACAGACGAAATTGCGATTGATGTTAATCTAAAATACGAAGCGAATGTAAAACAAATAAAATACTATATCAAAATCATCATATTGATCATAAATAGTATCATTGTTTATAAGAGAATCTTCATTTAAAAAAAATAAAATAGTTATTCCGAATAAACACCATGTCTGAGCACAGTATTTTCTTAATACAGTATGCATTATACTCTGCCAAGTTTCTGTTGGCAGCTACCGATATGTACCCTCTAAACAGCTACTTTTCTTTTATGAATACTGCTGTCGCTGTGGTATCGGTCGTCGTGATTATGGCCCGATTTTTTAAACAGTGCAAACCTAGGATACCATATTGTTAGTTAGCTAGACACACACAAATGGATTTTTTAAACGCATCTGACGAGGTTCTGTAATTGGCTAGGATCCCGTACGGGATCCTAGCCATACACAGAACCACGTCAGAAGCGTTTATGAAATCCATTTGTGTGTGTCTAGCTAACTAACAATATGGTATCCTAGGTTTGCACTGTTTAAGAAATCGGGCCTATATCTGTGGCTATTCTGTTATGATAATTAATTTATTTCTAATAGTGTTGGATTCGATATTTTACACGTATGGATGGAGAAGCCTGCAGGGCTTGTAAAATGTTTTAGTGTTGGATTTTTATGATCATAGTTCTCACCATAAGATATTATGTGTTGAGAAAGCTTCTTTTATGTCAGAATAAAAGAGAGAACGGGAATATGTGTCAAAATTAAAGAGAGAGGGGAAAGAGAGACGAAAAATCAGGGCATTTTTTTGACAGAGAAAAATTGGATATCTATTGGTTAAAAAAAAATTCATGCAAAACAATGGACGCCTTGCAGTTCCTATGGTTCTTTTTTTGTATCCTATGACGGAAACTAATAAGCATGGACACATTGATTAAATCGCCATATACGCAGTGCAGTAAATACATGTGCACAAATATATATATATATATATATATATATATATATATATATATATATATATATATATATATATATATATATATATATATATATATATATATATATATATATATATATATATATATATATATATATATATATATATATATATATATATATATATATATATATATATATATATATATATATATAATAATAATAATAAGTGTGATTACCTAATTGATTACCTAATTGTGTTTACGGGAAGTGTGTGTGTGACTTGTTTGTTGGTAAATAAACCTTAGTAGAGATAGCTATAGTGTTAATTATATAACTGGACAGATAAGAGTCCTTGACTGTAAGATAAATACATTGAAAGAGTGTATGATATATACACAGACAGACAAAG
>JAXCGZ010022823.1:32500-50000 GCA_037179515.1 Halocaridina rubra | reverse complement strand
AGAGAATGTTCTCTTAATTTCTGCCACACTTTGTGGTAAAGATGTTAGCTTTAGCATGAAACTTGATATTATGAGAGGTACACCTCTCATATGTTTCCAATATTCCACGATACTGTGTTTTCCCTTGCATCCTTTTTGACTTCGTCAATTTTAAGATAGATTTTCACAGTATCTCGATGGTTTGCACATCAGCATCTGAAAGAAGACATGGTAGCTTGTGAAACAAAACAGCCGTAGAACTTATGTCACTTTTGTCCTATAAAATTAATTCAGCATTTACGTCTTTCATTGGCACACAATATTGTAGCACCCTACCAGCCCAGATCCAACTTAGCAATTCTTTATCATAGAGAAGAAAAAGGAAACACTTCTCGGGTTGATATAGTTTAGTTAATTTTCTTCAGGTGACCCATATTTTTTCCACAAGCCCTTTCTGTGAAGAAGCAGAGTGAAAATAGTAAATGAATAAGCATGGAAAATAAAACCTTAATTTATTTCTTTCAAGAGTTAATTCCGTACACCGAGTAAATTTCCCCAAGCACCCCTAGGAAAAAACATGTTCCAGTTTGGGAACCTCTGCCTTAGATTTTTTTATTTTTAATTTGGTGATTATTTGCATACTCTGAAGTTCAAGTAGTAGAAGTATGCTAGTGTTATTTTTCGTACTGTTACCTCTGAATATAATAATTTCCCTGAAAAAGCGACAGTAAAAGTCATTGTTTTTAGCAGATCATTATTTACTGCTTTCAGTAACGATGTTGAATGCTTGAATAAGCGAATTCAAATGCAATTATTTTAACCAGAGCTTGACTTGCTGCTTGAACTTATAATGCAGAGAGAGAGACAAAAGATAGTTGAATATTACGGCATTCTTCAAGTCTCCCTTGAAAGAGGCATTTCCCACGAAAAATTCGACTATCATTATCCACATTATAATATAATTCTATGATATCCCCGCCTTCTCACAGAGTTACGTTGTCATACGACAATGTTTGCAATGTCAAAATATTCATTATATATGAATTTCGAGTGCCTCTTCACACAGACAAACCGTTTTCTATGCATTGTGTTATATATATATATATATATATATATATATATATATATATATATATATATATATATATATATATATATATATATATATATGGTTGTATCAATGTATAATATGCAACCCCTTCCAAAAACGCCACATGACAAAGGAAAGTCACGGTAATTACCACTCGGCCACGGTGGCCAAGTACACACACACACACACACACACACACACACACACACATATATATATATATATATATATATATATATATATATATATATATATATATATATATATATATATATATATATATATATATATATATATATATATATATATATATATATATATGCATCTTTACATCTTAACAGATTGTTAAAGCAGTAGGTTTGCTGCTTGCATAGGTTAAAGATAAAGAAGTGCCTAAGCCCATTTTGCACTCCCCCTATCTCTCGACACTGCTGATTAGCTCCTGGGGAAAGATAGGGTCAGAGCGTTTGGAAATCTAGTGGCGCTTGGAAGATGCCAGAAGGTGGTTTAGAGCATTCCCCCCATGATCAGGTAGCCCTTAAAGTTGCCGAGATCTTAACCACGGAAATGGAGGCGTTCAACCCCTCCTCTATGAAAACTTTTTCTCCCCCTAATCTTTGGTTTGACCGTACCTGCTACATTTCTATTCAGCCTAGCGATAGGGCATAGGGGTAGCACCAAGCCTCCCTTTCTGATTTAACTCACTCTGCTTTCATTACAATTAGGAATTGTTGCACTGCTCTGATTCGAATGTCTGAAGTTTTCTTTTTAGGAAGGAATGTTGATGACCTTAACACCTTTGCCACTGAGAAATGTTTCTGATCCTAAGCCAAACACCTTACCAAAAACTTCTGTAACTTAAGTTTCCCCCCTCTCATTCGTTCTGATATTTAAATAGCTTGCTCTCCCAATGACGCAACCACTCTCTATGGTTTCCATTTTTCTGCAAACTCTTTCGTAAGCAATTCCAGTGCACCTGCTCCTCGTACTTTACCCCTCTCTAACCCTGTGCCCTCTCTTATTCTTTTTTCATGCAAAGTCCATAAGTTTCTTCGCTCTCTAAAGATGAACAAGGTATCTGGACTTAATGATATCCCTGCAAAGTTCCATTGGGAGTTTGCAGATGAACTGGCTCCCGTGTTTTGCCAACCTTTTTGCCTCATTCTCCCAACCAGTATCTATTCTTCATCTTGGAAGCATGCTTTAGTTCAACCTGTTCCTAAGATGGGTGACCGCTCTATACCTTCCAGCTACCGACCTATTGCCCTAATCTCTGCTATTGCCGAAGTATTCAAATTTTTGCTCAATGCTCACTCCTTGAAACGTCTTGATTTTCACTAGCTTATCTCCCATCACTAGAATGGCTTCCACAAGGCAAGATCCACTGGTGATCTGTCTTATCTTACTCATGTGTGGTATATTCTCTGAGGAACTATAGGGAATCCTTTGTCGTCATCCTTGATATCTCTAAGGCTTTTGACAGACTCTGGCAAGAGACTCTGTAAGCCAAACTCTCAACTTATCGGTTTACCCCTTCTTTCTGTTCTCTATTTCCCGGTTTTCTTTCTGAACCTTTTTTGTCTGTGGTTGTTGATACCACAACATTCAGTTAATTCCCTATTGCCATTGGTGTTCCACAGAGCTCTCTTCTTTCACCTACTCTGTTCCTTCTCTTTATCAACGATCTTCTTCGGTTCCCATCCTTCTATATACTCATTGCCTTTGCTGACGATTCTACCCTTCATTTTTCCTCTGCCTTTTCTTCACAGCCTTCATCTGCTACTCGTAATCAGTCTTGTATCACTCTTTCTTCAACTCTCAACTCCAATTTGCAGAGGGTATATGAGTACGATACCCAATATTGAATTATATGTAATGCCTCAGTTTCTTGCTATCTCTTAATATTCTTCTCTTTCTGATAACCCTATTGTCTTCGATACTCTTAACATATTAGGAATTCAGATAGCCTCTAACTTGTCCTGGAAGTGTCACATAATCCAAATTTCTAAATCTGCATCCAAATAATTGGGGGTTTTGTTTCGTTTTTGTCAATACTTCTCCTATTTTCAAATACTTAAAATCTATAAAGGCCTTATTTGTCCCCGATTAGAATACTGATCGCACATCTGGTGTGCTTCTTTTTATATTTATCTTCTTGATAAGGTTGAATACAAGGCAATCATACTCATCAATGACCCTTCTTTTACTTTTAATCTAGATTCTCTTTCTCTTCGCCATAAGGTATCAGCCTTTTTCCTTTTCTGTAGCTTTATTGCTGATCTGATGAGTTTGCGAGTTGCATACCCCCCCCCCCCAATGCCGAGGCCGCATAACGCTCCTCAAGCGGCCTTGTCTCACAGGTACTGTGTGGAGAATTGTAGCTCGCGGATTGATCGGTGCAGCAACTGTTTCTTCCCATCCACCCCAAGACTATAGAACTCTCTTCCTCCTTCTGTCTTTCCTAATTCTTATAACCAATCTTCTTTCAAAAAGCAGATTTATCGTCATCTCAGGGCCTAATCCTGCCATATCTCTAGGGCCTCTATTCTTCGACTATTCTTTCATCCTGTCCTTTTCTTATTGTAGATCATTCTCTTATTTCTGCCTTGTCCTTAATCTTCTACCTTTTCTTCGTTTTAATGCTTTCTTCGTGCCCGTCTTGATGAAGGCAATTTTCTTGCCCATCCCTGTGTCACAACCATAAAAAAAACTGCCTTCGGGTCTCTCCCTCTGGATTTTCTCATTGGGTTTTGCTCACCAAGTCGTTGCACTTCTGTGTTGGCCTGCAAGGCAGCAGGAGCAGATGCTGGTGGCACCACGCATGCTGTCAAAGTAGTAGCAGACATTTACCACACCTGACGTAATATTAATATATATACATATATATATATATATATATATATATATATATATATATATATATATATATATATAATATATATATATATATATATATATATATATATATATATATATGTATGTATGCATGTATGTATATATGCATGTAAGTATGTGCATGTGTGTGTATGTGTGTATGTATGTAGTTTGCATTTATCCAATTTCCTTTTTTTTATCATTGTTTTTATGAAAACTACTCTCAAGGGTACAGCATGTCTGAAGATGCATCTTATTCGTTTAACGTACACATACAACATTCTTCAACCAAGACCAAGGGTCCAAGTGAAATAATTGATGTTTCAAGTCTTTTCATCATAAAAGCATATAGATGTTGCATCATATCTGGTAAATACCTAACCATTAATCTAAACACCCTGCTGCAGCATTCACATTGATTTTTTTCATTAAATAGTTTTACATAATGATAGTACAAGGAGTGCGGACAGATATAAAAACAAGGGGAAAAAGTCGCTAAATAATCGTCCATCAGAAAATCAAGCGCAGGACCTCCTAATTCACACCTCTTTACCGGGTGTGGTTAGACCCAAGCATCTCTTGTATCCATCCTTCTCTTTACATTGTTACCTATTATGCATATGAAGCACCGGCACTAGAGTTAGTAATATGTGAAGTGGTTACGGCTTATGGTAGAGAGTCATTAGGGAGATAAGATATCAGATATTGGTGTTATGAAGGAGATTACTTCTTCTTCGGATTAACCAGCTCACACAGCATGATGGAGTGCCCTCCTCTATTTTTTATGTGTAAATTTTTATGCATTTTTTGAGATTCCATTTTAAATTATTCCAGGTTGCATAGCCTATTCCCAAGAACCACGCTGTAAATGAGGTCTTAAGAGGTCAAGTTTCCTGTTTTGTGCTGAGATAGTGTAACGGAAGGGTAATTATCTCTTACATAAATCTTCCTGTTATTATTATTATTATTATTATTATTATTATTATTATTATTATTATTATTATTATTATTATTATTATTATTATTATTATTATTACTATTATTATTATTATTATTAATATAATAATAATAATAATAATAATAATAATAATAATAATAATAATAATAATAATAATAATAATAATAATAATAATAATAATAATATCAGGTTGAGTACGATATCTGTGTTGGCCTGTCACTTGGGTGTGTTAGAGAGCATTCTATTTAATGCACTGGTAGAAGCTGGAATGTTTGAATGAAAATTTGGTAACCGTGTTAAATACTGAATATTTTTAGAATAGTCTGGCACATCTACTAAATACTAGGGACATTCGAGAACAGTTTGCTAACAGTGTTGAATAGTAGGAATGTCTAATAGCACTTGGTAACAATGCTTACAAACTCACTGTGCATATATACATATACTTCCTATTCCTCGCCAGAGTATACTAGGTAACGCATGGCAGGCTGTACTACCCTGTGCCCGACATGAAGTATCTTGGATAATTGTTACCAGAATAGTAACATAACCTTGGCTAGCGTTGGGCTATGCCAGCTTTGAGAAAGATACTTCTGTTGAGTGTCAGTAGTTGTGTTTCTATTTGTTAGCCTGCACACAAAAAATGCGGGCTGATATATTCTCTCTCTCTCTCTCTCTCTCTCTCTCTCTCTCTCTCTCTCTCTCTCTCTCTCTCTCTCTCTCTCTCTCTCTCTCTCTCTCTGTACTAGCTTGCTGGCTAGTACAGTGGTAACGCGCTGGCTTCGCATTCACGAGGTCGAAAGATCGGTTCCCGTCCAAGACCGAGAGTTTAAGCTGTTTACTGGCAGGAACTGCTGTGATTGGACACCACAGTGGGGGGTTGGGGCTTGCCCTGGCTGACGAATACCCATTGTATTGAAATGGAAATAAAGTTTGTTTGCTCTCTCTCTCTCTCTCTCTCTCTCTCTCTGTCTCTCAGATCTAGCTTCTTAACATGCGGCTCATTCTTCCTTTACTTTTACTTAACATGTTATCACATGTCTGCTGAGAGAGAGAGAGAGAGAGAGAGAGAGAGAGAGAGAGAGAGAGAGAGAGAGAGAGAGAGAGAGAGAGAGAGAGAGAAAAAAAAAATTCAGCTCTGTTTATAAGCTCAGATATTCATATAAGTTTTATCATATGATGAATGTAATATTAGTTATTTTCATTTTGTTTCATGTATATTTAAGAACTGGTTCTATTGTTTATCAAAGCCTGGCCTCCTAAGGATACTATTCAACCGTATACCCAACACATCTAATGCTGTACTCTCTGAGCCTGCTGAATTGTAAATGTTTAATACTGTAGGGTCAACACTTCCCTTTTCTCATTGCAAGTCGCCTAGGCGTAGTTAGAGGGTATTCTCTCTCTCTCTCTCTCTCTCTCTCTCTCTCCTCTCTCTCTCTCTCTCTCTCTCACACACACACACACACACACTAATTAATATAAATGGCTGACTTCTCACTTGGCTCAGTTGCATAGATAACCAGTGGCAGCTAAACGAATAATGAAAGTGTGTGTTTGGGTTTAACGATTGTCGCCCAAGAATGTTAGAATGCCTGCTTCTTGACACCAAAATCAATAATAATAATAATAATAATAATAATAATAATTCTTTATTTCCAACGTACATTGGGTATTCAAATAGGATGCATATATATTCCAGATAGACATCTGTGGTGTACGATATAGACATACTAAAACAAACAAATCATAAAGATGGGTGTACTATTAAAATTTACAAGTAAAATCTTCCTTTAAGAGTAACTTCTTAAGATTATATTTAAAAGTATGCACTGAACCAGCATTTTTTAGTTCTCTGGGAAGCTGATTATATAAATGAGGTCCACGAATGTTTATATCTCTTGAGCCAATATCAGCTTTAGACCTTCGTACTAATAAATCTTCCCCTTGACGGGTAGTTAACCCGGTAACTGAGCTTACTGTAGAAAAATTATACAAGCAATCAGGAAGATTGTTTCTTAGTATATTAAAAACAAAGGTACATATATCAAAAACATATTTATCTCTAATCTTTATCCATTCTAGATCTTTTAAAACAGGAGAGATGTGCTCGTATTTTCTTACATTGCCAACAGCCACTCGTGCTGCAAAGTTTTGTAACTTTTGTATTCTTTGTAATTGAGTCTTATTTGTACATCCCCAAACTTTGAGACAGTAATTAATTAAACTCATAGCTAAGGACTGGACAATTATTATACGAGTTGATGTTTCAAATGAGTCTTTTACCCTATTTAGATATATTAGAGTACCCATTACTTTTTTATAAATTTCATCTATATGCATTTCAAAATTCATGTAACGGTCAAAATAGACACCTAGGTTCTTTACCGAGTTCATTGGCTTAATGTTATTACCGTTAAAATTTATATGAAGATTGTCATCAACTTCTGATAATAATTGTCTGGATCCGATAAGAATAGATTGGGTTTTAGTTTCATTAAGTAACAGACCATTTTTTAGAAAGTAACGTTTAGCCATATACAAAATTTCTTCTGCTCTACGAATAATATTTTCTAAATCATTAATTTCTCCTTCAATTAAGATTTGAGTATCGTCAGCATATTGAATGACATAACAGTTAGGTAAATATTTTACTAGATCGTTTACATATATTAGAAAAAGTATAGGTCCTAGGATCGATCCCTGAGGGACCCCAAACAATACCTTCTTGCGACTTGAAACTACATCTTTTATTCTGACTGACTGGTAGCGGTTTTTTAAATAGTTCTCGAACCAGCTTGGGTCAATGTTCATTTTTTTGCATTTTTCTAATAGAATGGTATGGTGTACACTATCAAAAGCTTTAGAAAGATCGAGTAGTAGTAGCAATGATATTTTCTTATTATCTATATTTTTGTATATTTCATCTGATATTTTCAATAAGGCAGTTTCAGTTGATAATTTTGGCCTGAAACCGTGTTGACTTTTTGCAATATGTTTATTTTTTTCAAGAAACTCACTTAACTGATTTGCAACAATCTTTTCAAGTATCTTTGATAAAATTGGTAGTAAAGAGATTGGTCTATAGTTAGAGACGTCGTCGGGATTTCCATTTTTAAGACCAGGAATTACATGGGGATTTTTCCATAAATCTGGGTAAATATTGGTAACTATGGAAGTATTGATTATTACCGTCAGATAATATGCTATTACAAATAATGAATCTCTAATAAAACGAAAACAATTTCCATCTGATCCATATGCATTAGAGTCTTTCAGATTTTTTATTACTAAGATTACTGTATTACAATCTACTGTAGTAGGGTTAAAGACATCATTACTTCTATTGAATGCACTATGTTCTTCAAGATTAACATTATTATTATTATTACTACCATCATCACTATAATCATTACCATTACTACCACCATCATTATTATTTACACCATTATCAACATTTCTATTATTATTACTACTACCATCATCATTATTATTACCACCATTACTGTTTTTGATTTCATTTATTATTTCTTTTTTTGTTTTTTCAAAGGTTTTTTTCCCCACTTCAGCGAAAAAATTATTGAACTCTTCTGCTTTAGCACTTACATCTACCTCATCGGGTATAATTGATATGTTACTACTTTTATTACAGTTATTGGAAAGCATGGTTTTAGCAATTTTCCATGTATCAGAGATATTGCCTTTAGGGTTTTGAAATTCATTTTTGTAATACTGTTTCTTACTGTTACTTAATAATGATTTTACTTGTTTCTTATGCTCTGTAAATAAGCTGTATAAAGAACATATACGCGACATGATGCACCTATTGTTAATAGAAGCTTCATTGTTTGATAAGTTCTGAGTTCGATCCAACCTCGTTCAGTAATAATTTTTTTTTTTTTACTTAGTCGTAGCGAGAACTTGAGGTGACAGTCATGGCTTTTGTCTTCTTCTAGTACCTGTCAAGCTAGCAGAGGCTTGAAGACAAAGAAGGAATTCTTTTGGCTATTAACGTCACCAACTACTAAAATTGCAATGATTTAGATTAGGATCATATTTTTTAATACAATACGTAAAAAGTATATCATTTTTTTTATTTTTTTTTTATTTTATATAATAATGTTACAATTCGTTGGGGTTTTTTTTTATGAAGGAAGAGCGCTGTCACCACAAATGTGTCTTTTACATCTGTAGTAGAGCCACTAGAAAGAACGCATGGAAAAAATGTATTGGGTATTTTTTTAAATTTCCTGACCTCAAGTGGTCACCTTCTGAAAGTACAATTTGACTGTGCTTTGAGAAGGTTTCCAGCTGAGGCCATGTTATTATTAAGAACCTAAAATATTTTTCAATTGACTCTTTAGATTCTCTGCAGTATAAGGTGAGAGTTCAAAAGTAGATATTAATTATCTTACAACCCTTCATATTGCCTGAATTACGTATGAAGTAGGAACAATAATAGTCTCTTTCACGCCATATAAGTTTTACTCAGATACAAAGAAGCAGATGTTAGCCAAAGTTAATAGTTCACGTTGTAATTGTGTTTGTTGGTGTGTATTGGTATCTGTCATATCAAGGGCAGAAGTTCATTTCGGCAGGCTATGTTATATAAGTTTATGAATGTTTATAGTGTGCTGTACCCTTGGGAGTAGTTTACACCTGTCTTCTGCAAATAATGACAATGAATTTTTCATGTTTATATAATGATGTAATCCTTTTGTGGTAGTGAATAAATAATTTCACCCTCGTAGTCTCTGGGTGTTGCGAGAACCAACTATATGACTAAGGGAAGCGAGGAGCTAGCGATCCAGTCCACTGTTTAGTTTTTCATTCGTATATTATGGAAGGCAGTAGGCGATGAAAAGTACCAATGTCTTATTTCTTTTGCTGATGATGGGTGGAATTTCTAGCGCAGCATGACATATCGTCTCATATATATATATATATATATATATATATATATATATATATATATATATATATATATATATATATATATATATATATATATATATATATATATATATATATATATATATATATATATATATATATATATATATATATATAGCCTTGCCGAGTGGTATTGGCCGCCATGACCGAGCGGTAATGCTGGCAACTTTACTTCATCAGGTTGTGGGTTCGAGGGCCGCCACCGTATGGGGTTAGAATGAGAATTTACACTGGATAATGGTCACACTTGCCAAAGTCAAAGTCCTTCGAAAGAAGGCACATTCCTAACTCGAAGTAGAAAAGGGAGTCCGTGACGTATAATCAATTCCTGTATTCATATGTATTTGTGAGTGTCAAAGAAAATTGCCCTAATCAGACCTGGGCACTAAGGAAATAACTAAGAAAAAGTAGCAGCTTAAAGACAAGGCAGAAATAAGAGAATGATAAGCAAAATGAAGAGACAGGCTTAAAGAACAGTCAGAGCTGAAATACTGTTAATAAAGGTGAGAAAGAAAAAAAAAAGAGAATCACAGATGGGGAGTGTTTTGACTTGTCAGCTATGAGAAGATGTGAAACGAATGCGGCAAAATATTAGGTGTAGACGCAGGAAAAGGAAGACAACCCTATATATAGAAATACTATTTACATATATATATATATATATATATATATATATATATATATATATATATATATATATATATGTGTGTGTGTGTGTGTGTGTGTGTGTGTGTGTGTGTGTGTGTGTGATTACCTAATTGTGATTACCTAATTGTGTTTACGGGAAAGAGCCCAAAGCTCGTATTTTCCCGTCTCCTGATCGGTTCCATTTTAGACTTAGTGATACTTATCATACCTGTCCTTAAAACTATGGATTGAGATAGCATTAACTACCTCCTCGCTTAGCCAATTCCAATTATCAACTACTCTTACACTGAAAAAGTATTTCCTTACATCCTGCAAAGAAGTTTTCTTACGAAGCTTCAAACTATGACCTCTAGTTCTAGAGCCAGCCATATCAAAATATCGATCCCTATCCACTCTATCATAACCATGAAGGAATTTAAAGACTGTCACCATATCCCCCCCTCACTCTTCTAGCTTCGAGTGATGATAAGTCTAATTCCCTCAGCCTCTCATCATAACTGAGATTGCGTATTTCTGGCACCAGTTTCGTGGCATGTCTTTGAACTTTTTCAAGCTTAGCTATGTGCTTTTTCAAGTGCGGATTCCAAAAGGGGGCTGCATATTCGAGTTTTGGCCTCACATAGGTTACATAAATATTTCTGAACATTTCCTTGTCCATGTGCCTGAAGGCTACCCTTACATTTGATAAGAATGCATATGCTGCCCTTACTATGCCATTTATATGTATTTCTGGAGATAAATCTGCCAGTATGTTTACAGTGGGGGGTTGGGGCTTGCCCTGGCTGACGAATACCCATTGTAATGAAATGGAAATAAAGTTTATTATTATTATTATTATTATTATCTCTCATTTTCTGTCTCTTGAAGTTGTACTCCAGCCACCGAGTAGTCAAGCTTGGGCCTTCTTGCACTTGTACCCATTCTCATTACCTTACATTTTGAAGTATTGAATTTCATTAGCCACTTTTCTGACCACTCATGCAGATTATTTAGATCCTCCTGAAGTTCTCTACCATTGTTCTCGTTTTTTACTTTCTTCACAATCTTTGCATCATCTGCAAACATATTCATGAATGAATTTACAGACTCTGGTAGGTCATTTACATATACAAGGAACAAAAGTGGCCCTAAAACTGAACCCTGTGGAACTCCACTACTAACTCTTCTCCATTCAGACACTGAGTGTCTTACTCTAACCCTCTGTTCCCTTCCTTCTAGGTAAGTTTTTATCCATTCCAAAACATTTCCACCTATTCTAGCCATTGATTGCAGCTTCCTAATAAGTCTCCCATGTGGAACAGTGTCAAACGCTTTCTGGAAGTCTAGGAATATGCAATCTGCCCAGCCCTCTCTTTCCTGTAAGATTTGGCTTACCTCATCATAAAATTCTAATAAGTTTGTTACTGTTGATCTACCTTCTCTGAAGCCATGTTGCCTCACTGACAAAAAGTTGAAGGATTCCAAGTGAAGAGAGATATGTTTCCTTAGTAGTTTCTCCATAACTTTGCAAACTATGCTGGTCAAGGAAACTGGTCTGTGTGTGTGTGTGATTACCTAATTGTGATTACCTAATTGTGTTTACGGGAAAGATCCCAAAGCTCGTATCTTCCCGTCTCCTGATCGCTTCCATTTTAGACTTAGTGATACTTATCGTACCTGTCCTTAAAACTATGGATTGAGATAGCATTAACTACCTCCTCGCTTAGCCAATTCCAATTATCAACTACTCTTACACTAAAAAAGTATTTCCTTACATCCTGCAAACAAGTTTTCTTACGAAGCTTCAAACTATGACCTCTAGTTCTAGAGCCAGCCATATCGAAATATCGATCCCTATCCACTCTATCATAACCATGAAGGAATTTAAAGACTGTCACCATATCCCCCCTTACTCTTCTAGCTTCGAGTGATGGCAAGTCTAATTCCCTCAGCCTCTCATCATAACTGAGATTGCGTATTTCTGGCACCAGTTTCGTGGCATGTCTTTGAACTTTTTCAAGCTTAGCTATGTGCTTTTTCAAGTGCGGATTCCAAAAGGGGGCTGCATTTTCGAGTTTTGGCCTCACATAGGTTACATAAATATTTCTGAACATTTCCTTGTCCATGTGCCTGAAGGCTACCCTTACATTTGATAAGAATGCATATGCTGCCCTTACTACGCCATTTATATGTATTTCTGGAGACAAATCTGCCAGTATGCTTACTCCTAGATCTCTCTCATTTTCTGTCTCTTGAAGCTGTACTCCAGCCACCGAGTAGTCAAGCTTGGGCCTTCTTGCACTTGTACCCATTCTCATTACCTTACATTTTGAGGTATTGAATTTCATTAGCCACTTTTCTGACCACTCATGCAGATTATTTAGATCCTCCTGAAGTTCTCTACCATTGTTCTCGTTTTTTACTTTCTTCACAATCTTTGCATCATCTGCAAACATATTCATGAATGAATTTACAGACTCTGGTAGGTCATTTACATATACAAGGAACAAAAGTGGCCCCAAAACTGAACCCTGTGGAACTCCACTACTAACTCTTCTCCATTCAGACACTGAGTGTCTTACTCTAACCCTCTGTTCCCTTCCTTCTAAGTAAGTTTTTATCCATTCCAAAACATTTCCACCTATTCTAGCCATTGAGTGCAGCTTCCTAATAAGTCTCCCATGTGGAACAGTGTCAAACGCTTTCTGGAAGTCTAGGAATATGCAATCTGCCCAGCCCTCTCTTTCCTGTAAGATTTGGCTTACCTCATCATAAAATTCTAATAAGTTTGTTACTGTTGATCTACCTTCTCTGAAGCCATGTTGCCTCACTGACAAAAAGTTGAAGGATTCCAAGTGAAGAGAGATATGTTTCCTTAGTAGTTTCTCCATAACTTTGCAAACTATGCTGGTCAAGGAAACTGGTCTATAGTTTAGAGCCGTATCCCTCCTTCCCTTTTTGAAGATAGGTATCACATTTGCTTGTTTCCAGCATCTTGGAATCTCCCCCGACTCCAGTGACTTTTTAAATATGATACTTAGTGCCACTGATATTGTGTTTGCGCATTTTTTAAGCACATGAGGGGATATGTCATCAGGACCTGTAGCTTTATGAACATCGAAATCCATCAGCTCTTTGCATACCTCTGTGGCTGTAAGGTTAATGTTCTCTAATACCGGCCCTTGAGCTTCTATCACTGCAATCTGAGGGGGTGGGGTATTTTCTACTGTAAATACTGACTGAAACTCCTTGTTCAATTCTTTGCAGATCTCTTCGTCCGTCTCAGTGATGCTTCCATCCGCTCTCTTTAGCCTTAAAACCTGTTCTTTTACCTTCAGTTTTCCTCTGATAAAGCTGTGGAAAAGCTTGGGATTTTCTTTAGCCTTCCTGGTGATGTCCCTCTCATAATCTCTCTCTGCCTCTCTCCTTTTACTTAGGTAGTCATTTCTTGCTCTTTTGTAGGCTTGCCAGGCAATTATGTTTTTTCTCCTCCTATACCTTTTCCAGCATTTGTCTCTCCACTCCTTAGCTCTTTTACACCCATTATCGAACCATTTCTCTCTGGCATGAATTACACCTACTTTGGTGACAGGTATGCAGCAATCTACTATCTTCCCATATTTCTCACAAAAGATGTCATACATTTCTTGTACAGATTTGTTGTAAAATAAGGTTCTCCAGTCAATAACTGCAAAAAGCTCTTTCATTTTGATGTAATCTCCTTTCGGATAGTTCCTCCTCATGTCCTCAGTGCCTCTACTCTCAGGAAGAATATCTTCAATGATATACTCCATCAACAACACACAGTGGTCACTCTTTCCAATTGGTGGTTCATACTCAATATTTTCAATATCCAACACATTATCTGTGAACACTAGATCAAGTAGTGATGGCTCATCCCCACCCCTGGCTCTTGTTGGTTCCATTACATGTTGGTGTAGGAAATTCCCTTGTACGCAATCTAGGAATCTTGCCCCGAATGAGTCCTCACCACTGTGTGGGTCAAGATTTATCCAATCTATCTCTTTATGATTAAAGTCTCTCATAATCAAAATCCTACATTTTTTCTCCCGTGCCATGTTAACAACTGAGTTTATGACTTCAATAGTACCTATATGACTTTCCTCATAAATTTCAAGCCTATTTTGGTTCCTTGGTGGGTTGTATACAACAGTTATTATAATGCTCTCTGACCCAGTATTTATGCGAGCAACAAGAAATTCCCTGAACTCACTTTCTATAGCCAAGTTTATTTCTTCAACTTGAATCCTCTCACTTATGAGCAGTGCTATCCCTCCACCAGTCCTCTTAGATCTTTCAACCCTTAGTATTCTGAAGCCCTTAGGAAAAACTGTGACACTGTTTATGTCCTCACTCAACTTAGTCTCTGTAATTGCTACTATATCTGCCTTACTGTTGTGAATCCTATCTTTTAATTCTACTGCCTTACCAGCTAATCCATCAGCATTTGTGTATAACAATCTTAATGAGGCCCCATCCCCTGATCTTCTGTCATTATCTTCTTTATCTCCCCTTTGTCTGGAAGTATTCTGTAACGAAAATTTTTCTTCTCTTCTTCATTTCTCTCATCATTTAACCTTCTTGCCTCTTGCAACAAGTTTTTGATCTTTCCCATCTCTTCCTGTGTTCTGTATCGTCTAATGAACACTTCTTTGCATTCTTGAAGGTCTTTTAGACTTTTTTTTCTCAACAATATTTCCCTACATGTTTCCCCTCTCTCAAAGGTTACTTTTGTTGGTCTCGGCTTTTCTTCCCTCGAATATTTACCTAGTTGGTGTATGTTTACAATATCCTCAGGACCACACACTACTCCAAGCTTTCTTATCAGGTCTACAACCCTAGCTTTATTTTCTTCAAGTCTCCCCTGCCATGTTGGCTCCCGGGATTCACCTATGCCTGAGATTACCACTGTCTTCTCCTTATCAAGTGCCTGTCTGATGAGTGGGTTTGCCCTTTCCATCACAACGTCTTTCATTTTTTCGATTACTGTCTCTTTATAGTCAACTGTTTGTATGTTTTCCAGTGCCACCACCTTTACAGCCTCTTTTACTGCCACATTCCCCTTTAGTGCATCAGCAAAGGACGTTTTCATGGCATCATTTTCCATATTCAGCTCCTGGAACACTTTTCTGAACTGTTCAATGTTTTCCTTAATCTGGACATTCCAAGCAGCAATCTCGTCTCTCTCAGAAGAGAGCAGTGAACTAACATCTAATTCCTTTAGGTTGTCATTCAGCTGTTTGTTTTTATCTTCTTGTTTAGAAATTCTAGATTCTAGTTGACTCTTTTCCCCTTCCAGCTTCTTTATTCTTTTTTCTAGTTCCTTTCTCTCCTGCCCTTGTGCTTTATTTGCTTCCTCCAAAGATCTTATTTGTTCTCTGAGTGTTTCATTCTCTTTCATTTCTCCATCCATATTCCGAATTTTATCATCAAGGCTTACAACCATTTCCTCTAACTTCTTGATTCTCTGTTTAAGTCCCCTGATGACTACCCCTTCTCCCGACCCATGGGTGGGAGAGGTTTGGGACAGAGATGGCTTCATTTTTATGTTCTCCCTCTCACAGAATATAGAAAGAAGACGAGAAAGAGGAAAAAAAAAAAAAGAGAAAAACTTCTAATTTAGCTTCACACAGAATTTTTATATCTCCATATAAGTGCTATTTAGTGACTCAGTTTGTCTCTTTTCTGGTAACACACATCTTAACTTAAAAACTTGACCATGGTAATTTAAGTATAAAAAGAAAAAGAAAAACAAAAGTCAAACCTGAAGGAAAATTCGAATTTGTGTTTGAGGTGGCACCCACCTGTTTCTGCTATATATTCTTCCTAACTGATAAACTGACTTGCTAACCAAGATATGTTATCACGGGATTAGACTTTACATTTAACTCAATATATATACAAAATAAAAAAATAAAAATAAAAATAGTAAAAGAGAAAGCTAAAAGAAAAGCAAAAAAATGAAGAAAATAAGACTGCTGTACTACTTGGCAACTTAACTCAGTACTGTTGACAGGTGGATATTTGGTAATTTCTTTTTCTTTTATTATTCAATTATTTCGTGTATCAAACTAACTAACTAGTTAATATAAATGGGAAGGATACTGATTTTAACAATATATAGAACCACAGGATCAGGTAAACGGCTTAAGAGCTTTCCCCAGTTTACACAAAAAATTAGGTAATGTGATGTGATGGCTCCACCTCTGGCAACTCTTCTAGATTTCCCTCAAGGCAGAACTGGACGGCAGCTTCTCTCTCTCTGCTCACGAAAATGTTCTCATTTTTTTTCCTTTAATATGAACAGTCTCGTCTTACAACAAATATAAATTTTGTACTCACAATACTCTGCAGGATTTCAGATTTAGGGAAATTATGGTAAAGTTTTCCACTAAGCACTTAGTCACTCGAAACAATTAAAAATTTAAGAGGAGCATTTCCGTGTGTCACTGAACGCGCGGTGTGTGTGTGTGTGTGTGTGTAAAGGCATGGATGCCTGCTAAATTTAATTAGATAATTATACTGCAGTTTCTTTTAGTCTGCGACAAACATTAGTAGCTATTAAAGATGGAAAATGCTAACAAAGCCATCTTTTTATTCAATAGCTTAAAATTTTAGTTTTATATGTATTTAGTTAAATACTAATATATTTTACAATCAACGTATTAATTTAATAGACACTAAAGTTGAGAATTATACTAACAAGCATATGAACACCTCTCGTTAATATATTTATATTTGTTTAATTGTTTTCATATATATAATTTTCTATTAGTGTTTTATATATAGATATTTGTATATTCTCCTGTCTGCGCCTTGTTTTATTAGCTTTTGTCTTTGTGTAATTTTATTAATCTCTCTCTCTCTCTCTCTCTCTCTCTCTCTCTCTCTCTCTATATATATATATATATATATATATATATATATATATATATATATATATATATATATATATATATATATATATATATATATATATATATATATATATATATATG
>JAXCGZ010022823.1:15000-27500 GCA_037179515.1 Halocaridina rubra | reverse complement strand
TCTAATCCTTTTATTCCATTTCAAACAACTGATTATTGTAACATTCATGAGAGGAGCAAGCAACATAACTAACAATGTATTTCCTTGGAGTATCTTGCTGTTACTTGAAGTGCACCTGATAGGAATCCCTCAACATTGAAATTGTATCAAACTCTATCATGAATTGTTCCCAGTAATTTTACATATTTGATGGGAAGATATGAAGATGACTCCCAAATTCCTTACATTGCTGCACAGTATTTCTTAATAAAAATATTTAATCTGTGCAACTCCAGCCTTGCTAAAACTATTTTTTTCTTCCATAAGCTTTATCAATCTCTTTTATTCAACCTATAAAGACTTATTAGCACACTTAATATTTACATCGCAACCGATGATAGAACAGTAGCTGTAGATTTACCACACTCTGGCCACTTGTATTTGATATCTTCGCTTTCTTCATTTCATATTCTGCAAAAATATCTAAACAATATATGAGGAATCATTTTATTTTCAGTTTACATTTAAGTAAGACAGACTGAGAGCGGAATAAATGAGAGAGTTGTACACGTTGTCCATCACCTTCAAGAGAACCTGTATTAAAGAACAAAAATCATCTCCGCAGTGATTCCCTCATAGTTTGATGGCTTCTATTTCATAATTGTCTTATTTACCGCTTTCACTTCAAAAACCGTGAATTCATTTATTAGTGCACCCAGATCTTTTTACATTTTCTGATACAGTAATTACATTATTCCTTACATATCTTTTATTCAATACTTCCATAAAATATTCTATCGTTGTATTTCATTTTCACGTTGCATTTCATATTCTTCTAATGTTATTCTTACCCCAGATTTCATTTTAACAGATATTTTATTTTTCTTTCCACCCATATATACTTCATTAATAATTCTATGTTCTACCTTATCGTCGGTTCCACTCCCTAAATACATGCCTGTCAGCATCATCCGCCTGTTTTTCTAGATATTCTCTCTTGTCTCTTTTTGTAATATGCCTAACCTTGCTGTCTAGACTTGAATACTAAGTACGTTTTACCTTGAGATCGTCATAAATTCTGTAATATTTTATCCAATTGCCTTTTTTTTATTGCTGGTCTCATCTATTAGCCAAGGCTTCCGTCTAGTCACTCCATGTCCCAGTAATTCTTTGCCCGCAGACTGATATACATTCCTATTGTTATTCCAGTCCTCATTTATTATCCTCTCCTCCTCAGATATGGCTTCTAAAATTGCAAAATGATTTCGACATTCTGTGGCAAAAGCAGCTCAATGTTCATTATCAAAATCTTTATTATATTAAGCCTTGATAATCTAGCAGAATTTTTTGTTTGGTGCTGTTAATTTTAGCTTAAGCGTGGCAATAACAAGATGGTGGTCCCTTCGGACAGCTGCACCTTTGTAACTCTTTGCATTCTCAATGTTCTTTTTCACCTGCCATTAATGGTTTTATGATCTGACTGATTATTACACTAGTTATCTGAGGCTGTCTAAGTGTATTCATGAATGTCCTTTTGTTGGAAGAATGTACCTTGAATAACAAGATTGTTTGCAGCTCAATAACTAATGAAATGTGCTCCATTTTCATTTTTAATTTGCGCCTCTATATCTTCATTGTTTCTGCCTAAATTTGCATTCATGTCACCAATGACAATTTCCATACCTCTTTCTTGGCTCTCAATTATGACATCCTACAAATCTACATAAATTTCATCAGTTACTTGTTCAGGGAGTTTACTTATTGGTGCAGAGCTCACTGTCATACTCATATTGAATTGTTTTGGCTTGAATCTTGTAGGCAGTAATCACTGCTCTCCAATCTGTCATTGCCTTTTTCGGCATTTTATGTTAATATCATGCCTACTCCTGCTGTACTAATTCTATTTACCCTTCATGAATAAGTACATACATTACTATCATCCATATGGCATGTTAAACTTTGAGGTAAATTTTGGTAAACTGCTTTACAATCTGAGGACAAGGTTGCTTTTTATGGGTTTCGTACTGAAGGAATAAAGTATGTTGTGTTACATTCTGATGCAGATTATGCTTTAATGAGTTACAATCTTTGGAGCATACTTAAAATGGATTGCAGTATGACGGAAGCTATGCTTTGGGTTTCATTCTGAAGAAAATATTTGTATGGCTTACAATTTAATTAAAGCTATACTTTATCTGAAGTACAGTCTAAGCAAATCTAAGCAGTAAATGGGTTTCATTAGGAAGAAAATTATACTCTGCATTGCATTCTGAAGATAAAATATTTTTTTATCACATTTTATCAAATTTTTTATCACATTTTGATGAAAACTACTTTTAGTTGGTCACATTCAGGTGAAAATTGTACATAATAATGGGTCACATTCTGATGAAAACTGCAATGGGCTGAATTTTGAGGAGGTCTTTATGTTCGTTCCAGTTTTACGTCACGGACTCCCTTTTCAACCAAGGGCTAGGACGGTTGTCTTCTTGCGAAGGACTTGTTTTGGCAGGTGTAATCGCTACCCTGAGTGCATGCCCTTGCTAACCTCAGACCGTGACGGGGCGCGAACCCTCGACCTGACGCCTCAGAGTCGCAGACGCTATCGCTTGAGCCACGGTGACTACTTGAGGAGGTCTTTATCTTTAATTATTTAAATTTTTTAAGAAGACCATACTTTAATGGATTTTCTCCTGAGGAAATGGGGAAGAGGAATTATAAAAAGAATAAAGTCAAAACCAAGCTGAAAGATGATTATGATGATAACGATGACGATAATGATAATGATGATGACGATAATTATTATTACCATTATTTTAATTATTATTACTATTATTATTATATTATTATTATTATTATCATTATTATTATTATTATTATTCCATCTACTACTACTACTACTACTACTACTACTACTACTACTACTACTACTACATAATAATAATAATAATAATAATAATAATAATAATAATAATAATAATAATAATAATAATAATAATAATAATACTACCATTACTACTGCACTCCAAGGGAAACCAGGTGCTCATTACAATCTTAGAATCTGTACAAAGTGGTGTGTAGTTAAATACTGGATAACTGTTACTTCCCAAATATAACCGGTGAAACTGGTTTGGTCTCTTGCTCAAATATAGCCAGACATTTTATATACTGTTCCAGACAAAGTTAATAATAATAATAATAATAATAATAATAATAATAATATATAATAATAATAATAATAATAATAATAATAATAATAATAATAATAATAATAATAATAATAACTATAATAATGATAATTAAAATGAAGGTAATAATAATAATGATAACAATTATTATGATTATTATTATTATTATTATTATTATTATTATTATTATTATTATTATTATTATTATTATTATTATTATTACTGACGTATATATCTTCACTCTATGCGATAAAGCTGAATAACACCTGGATGACATTAATGTTGCATTATTGTTCTTAACTTATTACTGGTAGTGAGGTCGGTGATAACAGATATACATCGTTCATTAAAATGGATTTATTTCGATATAAAATTATTGTACACCTCAAAGCCCCCTCTCTACAACTCACAGTTCCCCGCCCCCTTAGCGGAAACTTCTCAGTGATCTTAGTTCTGCCCCAATTAAGTTCTAACTTCCAATTAAGCTCTGTGTGTACGACTCACCCCTACTGTCTTGTATTACCAAGATGGTAGGGCATGGCTTCTCGGACGGCCTGCCAATAGGCTTCCAGCTGGAGGAACTCTCCTCCCTGGTGGGTGGTTTTTAGGCGGGGCATCAAGTAGGCCTACAAGTGTTTTCACAGGTGCATGTATGTACATATATATAGATGTTACTCGTGAGAATCTGAAACTGGATAAGGATTTTTTACCTCTGTCGGCTCTTGGCTCCTATGTGAGAGGCCTAAAGGCATAACAATATATCTAGTTGTCACAACACATCCAGCCCAGAAAATACATGGTGAATATCAGTTACAACACTTGACTTTCCTTATGACATTATTATTATTATTATTATTATTATTATTATTATTATTATTATTATTATTATTATTATTATTATTATTATTATTATTATTATTATTATTATTATTATTATTATTATTATTATTATTGTTATTATTATTATTATTATTATTATTATTATTATTATTATTATTATTATAATTAATGATAATAATAATAATAATAATAACAATAATAATAATAATAATAATAATAATAATAATAATAATAATATTAATAATGATAATAATAATAATAATAATAATAATAATAATAATGATAATAATAATAATAATAATAATAATAATAATAATAATAATAATAATAATAATAATAATAATAATAATAATAATAATAATAATAATAATAATAAGAAGAAGAAGAAGAAGAAGAAGACTAAAAGTAGTACTAGTAGTCACCGTGGCTCAAGCGGTAGCGTCCGCGACTCTGAGTCGTCAGGGTAACGATTACATCTGCCAAAACATGTCCTTCGCAAGAGGGCAACCATCCTAGCCCTTGGTAGAAAAGGGAGTCCGTGATGTAAAACCGGAACATTTAATTTGATAATAATAATAATAATAATAATAATAATAATAATAATAAATGATAATAATAATAATAATAATAATAATAATAATAATAATAATAATAATAATGATAATAATAATAATAATAATAATAATAATAATAATAATAATAATAATAATAATAATAATAATAATAATAATAATAATAATAATAATAATAATAATAATAATAGTAATAATAATAATTATAATAATTACACAAGAGATGCTCGGGAGATGGCTTACATTCAGTTTGAAAGATATGTGCACTCATCATTCAATATTCTTTCGTATCTAACAACTGCTCCGTAGTATATTACTTGAGAATTACGTTATGGATACTAATGTATGAATAGGGTGCATATACTGGTCCGTAACTGAAGGAAGACTTAACATCGAACTGTCCTGGACAGTCTTATTTAAGTCCATACAGCTGAAGGGTCTTGTGGACTTGAATAAAACTGTCCAGGACAGTTCGATGTTAAGTCTTCCTTCAATTACGGTTTTATTCCTATGTCTACATCAACACCCAATATTCTTGGATATTCGTTACACATGTCTTATTATCCCTTCACATCTGACAAGTCACAATACACCCCATCTCTGTTTCTCTCTATGCCCAAATCCGATGAGGGTAGATTATTTTTTTTTTTTTGCCCGCCCTGGTGTCGCAATTAAATAAAATATATATGTTTGTGTGCATATATACAGTAATCACCGGGGCAAAGTGGTAGCGTCCGCGACTTTGAGGCATCACGTCGAGGGTTTACGGCCAGCCGAG
Source organism: Halocaridina rubra (assembly GCA_037179515.1). Lineage (NCBI taxonomy): Eukaryota > Metazoa > Arthropoda > Malacostraca > Decapoda > Atyidae > Halocaridina > Halocaridina rubra. The sequence continues at coordinate 22,143 of JAXCGZ010022823.1, read as the reverse complement.
ATTTGAGGTTAGATTGGGCATTCATTCACTCAGGGTAGCGCTTACACATACCAAAACCAAAGTCCTTTGAAAGAAGGCACCGTCCTAGCCCTGAGTAAAAGAGGGAGACCATGACGTAAAACCCATCACATGCATCTGTATATATATATATATATATATATATATATATATATATATATATATATATATATATATATATATATATATATATATATATATATATATGCATGCATGCATACATACATACATACATACATACATACATACATACATACATACATACATACATACATACATACATACATACATACATACATACATACATACATACATACATACATGCATGCATGCATGCATGCATGCATGCATGCATGCATGCATGCATACATACATACATACATACATACATACATACATACATACATACATACATACATACATACATACATACATATATATATATATATATATATATATATATATATATATATATATATATTCACAGTGAATCCGTAATGTTAATAATTCACTGTTTTAAACGAAAAATATTTCGGACATAAAGGGAACCCAACCTGAGAGTTTTTTTAAATTTTAATATGATAAAATTTTAGGAAAGCTCTCATTCATAGACATACTGTACCTCCACATTCGTATCCTCTCATATAATGATATTTAATTTTGCATAAGTTTTTTTTTTATTAAATTTGGGTTCATTTTGTGAATTCTGATATTCTCACCAGTGATTCATATATGGTACACACACACACACACACACACACACACACACACACACACACACACACACACACACACACACACACACACACGATAAGTATCACTAAGTCTAAAAATGGAACCGATCAGGAGACGGGAAGATACGAGCTTTGGGCTCTTTCCCGTAAACACAATTAGGTAATCACAATTAGATAATCACACACCCAAGCTTGACTACTCGGTGGCTGGAGTACAACTTCAAGAGACAGAAAATGAGAGAGATCTAGGAGTAAACATACTGGCAGATTTGTCTCCAGAAATACATATAAATGGCATAGTAAGGGCAGCATATGCATTCTCATCAAATGTAAGGGTAGCCTTCAGGCACATGGACAAGGAAATGTTCAGAAATATTTATGTAACCTATGTGAGGCCAAAACTCGAATATGCAGCCCCCTTTTGGAATCCGCACTTGAAAAAGCACATAGCTAAGCTTGAAAAAGTTCAAAGACATGCCACGAAACTGGTGCCAGAAATACGCAATCTCAGTTATGATGAGAGGCTGAGGGAATTAGACTTACCATCACTGGAATCTAGAAGAGTGAGGGGGGATATGGTGACAGTCTTTAAATTCCTTCATGGTTATGATAGAGTGGATAGGGATCGATATTTTGATATGGCTGGCTCTAGAACTAGAGGTCATAGTTTGAAGCTTTGTAAGAAAACTTCTTCGCAGGATGTAAGGAAATACTTTTTCAGTGTAAGAGTAGTTGATAATTGGAATTGGCTAAGCGAGGAGGTAGTTAATGCTATCTCAATCCATAGTTTTAAGGACAGGTATGATAAGTATCACTAAGTATAAAATGGAACCGATGAGGAGACGGGAAGATACGAGCTTTGGGCTCTTTCCCGTAAACACAATTAGGTAATCACACACACACACACACACACACACACACACACACACACACACACACACACACACACACACACACACACGAAACTGGTGCCAGAAATACGCAATCTCAGTTATGATGAGAGGCTGAGGGAATTAGACTTACCATCACTCGAAGCTAGAAGAGTGAGGGGGGATATGGTGACAGTCTTTAAATTCCTTCATGGTTATGATAGAGTGGATAGGGATCGATATTTTGATATGGCTGGCTCTAGAACTAGAGGTCATAGTTTGAAGCTTCGTAAGAAAACTTCTTTGCAGGATGTAAGGAAATACGTTTTCAGTGTAAGAGTAGTTGATAATTGGAATTGGCTAAGCGAGGAGGTAGTTAATGCTATCTCAATCCATAGTTTTAAGGACAGGTATGATAAGTATCACTAAGTATAAAATGGAACCGATCAGGAGACGGGAAGATACGAGCTTTGGGCTCTTTCCCGTAAACACAATTAGGTAATCACAATTAGGTAATCACATAAATAGTTCAGTATAATTATGGCATCTGTCATGAAGAGATTCAAGAAAAAAAATTAGGATGAAAATAAATAGATATATAATCCCCTCTTTCACATGGTCGATTGTTACTCAGATATTTTTAATACATTTGCTGGCAAGAAGAATCTATAAGATGCAGATTATATGAATAGTGAATAAATATATATGAAATATGACTGGAATGAAGCAAAATGTCAATAGCTTATTGATGAGTGTGTATGTATATATATTGGCGAGAGGGGCCAAAAATTTTTATTTTGCTGAAATGAATACCTCAAAATCTTTCTCTTCTCATGTACACAAATTAAGAGGATAAAGAAAAAGAAAAGAATGAAAAGTTTCTCTATTTTATAGGATAGTATTATTTTTATTATATGTATGCATAAATGCATATGCATGTGAGAGTGTATGCGTATGTATATATAAATATATTTTTTGTCATCTGTATGCATACTTTCACCTGTATGTTTATATGTGTATATACGCACATGCGTATGTATATGTATGTGTATATAGATCTACTTATTACTCTAACTTGAACACTGTTATACAATATCTGGTTCAGATTGTTTGTAGTGCTTAAGTGATATCTTTTGAAAATCTTCCGAGTAAAGTGGAGATTTGACTTATAAGATAGAACTCCGCAAGAGCTAATAAAAACTATTACTGTATGTAACCTAGCCTAGAATTATGGCACCTAACAGCCGCTGACTTAAACACGATCAAAGTAAGCACTGTATGCTGTATTTTATTCTTAATTAATAATGGCAGTGTGCTCTTCTACCATCAGTCAATTGTTACACTATATTTTCTTCTTAGACACTTGCTATGATTTTTCAAAATGAATTGATAATTCAATTAATATTGATTTGTACATGGCCAAATACAGACTGTAATGTTAACAACTGCATGTCACTGGGAGTTCCCGTGTGCACATGTCCCCATGTACAGTCATCTGATTAATACTAAAATAAGAAAGATATTTTCAAGAAAGTATGCACCAAAACCATCAGGAGTGCTCACAACCTATCAAATAATGGTATACTTACCCACTCTAATATCACCTCTTCTATCTGCTGTCTTTTGAATGAAAAATATAATATGGAAAGGAAAGGATTACCGTTTGCCTCATACTTTAGCCTGTTTTTTCTCCCACACTACCTGTAATAACAACAACAGCATGAAAGGAGAAATAGATGGAGGAGAGGAAGAAGAAAATACATTTACATATAGAATTGTTTTCATGTCCATTATGTCCTATTTAGCATAAGCTAAGTGTGTCCTATGCATACAGATCTCGGTGTCATAGAGTAAAGGGGGGTTTGCAGGGTCTAACGGTTCGTCGAACGCGGTTCGACAGACAAGTGTTTGAAGTGATGTTCGAACGTGTGAACGGGGTTCCGTGTTCGACAACAAATACCCCGTTCAGACGTTCGAACATCACTTCAAACACTTGTCTGTTGAACCGCGTTCGACGAACCGTTAGACCGTGTAAACCCCCCTTAATAATCTTGTAAACCAGCCTGCCTGCCAGTCTCTATACCAGCGTTTGAAGGACTCATCGAATGCCCTAAAGTGCAAGTGAACCTTAGGCCATATGTGAATTCACTCCGTAATCATATCTCGAGCTACATAATAGAAAAGGAATCACACAGTATTTGTGTGCAGATACAGTATAAGTATATATATATATATATATATATATATATATATATATATATATATATATATATATATATATATATATATATTATATATATATATATATATATATATATATATATATATATATATATATAGTATTCACTATTTGCCTGTATGTACAGGATATATGCATGTATGCTATGCAATATTTGCATGTATGTATAGTACATTGGTATATGTAGTTCTTTTTTATACAGTATATGTATGTATGTATAGCAAATGCCTATATATATATATATATATATATATATATATATATATATATATATATATATATATATATATATATATATATATATATATATATATATATATATATATATATATATATATATATATATATATTTATATATATATATATATATATATATATATATATATATATTATATAATATATATATATATATATATATATATATATATATATATATATATATATATATATATATATATATATATATATATATATATATATATATATATATATATATATATATATATATATATATATATATATATATGTATGTATGTATGTATGTATGTATGTATGTATGCATGCATGCATGCATGCATGCATGCATGCATATATATATATATATATATATATATATATATATATATATATATATATATATATATATATATATATATATATATATATATATATATATATGACGTGAGGGAAACAAGCGAGCATGCTAGGAAAGGAATGAGTGGCGAGCGATTGTGACGCAGCTCTGATGGGCATCTGCTGTTACCACGGGGCTGTATCATACAGAGGTAGCACTGTGGTAGGGGCAGTAGGAGGAGTTGGCAGTTGTGGAGCGACACAGGTTGTGGAAGAGCCGGGAGGATGGGCTGTGGCGCTCCAGCAGTGCCATTTGAACGGTCGCTAGCTCCCTCGTCATTGCCCATAGAACAAAGTAATCCCCTTATTGTTTTCTTTCTTTGATGTCGGCTACCCCCCAATTAAAGGGGGAAACAGCCAAGGTAGATATATATATATATATATATATATATATATATATATATATATATATATATATATATATATATATATATATATATATATATTAAGACTGTAACACCGGGACGGGAAAAAAATAAAATAAAAAAAATCTACCCTCATCTAGCCTGGGCACGAAGAAAACAAAAAGAGAAGCAGAAATGGGGAGTATTGTGACTTGTCAGATGTTAAGTGATGATAAGACATGTGTAACGAATATCCAAGAATATTCGGTGTTGATGTAGGTATAGAAAGAGAGCCGTAACTAAAGGAAGACTTAACATCGAACTGTCTTGGACAGTCTTATTCAAGTCCACAAGAACCTTCAGCTGTAGTATCACAACGGGTGGCTGTTGCCATGGGCCAACCTACTACATAAAGACACTGAAATGAATATATATAAATATTGTATTGCCTATGCATGAATATACATTATATGCATTTGCTACACAGCTTGCGTACACGCGTAGTGAATGCCTTATTACATGCTATATAATATACTGTGTGTGTATTTTTATTTATAATATGCATGTATAGAATACTGTGTGTGCATGTCTATATAATTTTTCGAGTGCCACATATGACCCGGGTAAAAATACATAAGAAAACGTGGCGGTTTAAGGACAAGGAAGGTATAAGTGAAATGAAACAGAGATTGGGAGTGTTGTGACTTATTGGATGTGAAGGGACAATATGATATGTGTAACGAATATCCAAGAATATTCGGTGTTGATGTAGGCATAGAAAAATAACCTTAAATGAAGGACGACTTAATATCGAACTGTCTTGACCCAGTACAAGTCTAAAAGACCTTCAGTTAGTAACGCAACAATATACAGTCTATGCGTAGTTTTTATACAGTATTCTGTACTCATTTTAATACCGTATGTGTATATATGATGTACGGTGTGATTACCTAATTGTGATTACCTAATTGTGTTTACGGGAAAGAGCCCAAAGCTCGTATCTTCCCGTCTCCTGATCGGTTCCATTTTTAGACTTAGTGATACTTATCGTACCTGTCCTTAAAACTATGGATTGAGATAGCATTAACTACCTCCTCGCTTAGCCAATTCCAATTATCAACTACTCTTACACTGAAAAAGTATTTCCTTACATCCTGCAAAGAAGTTTTCTTACCAAGCTTCAAACTATGACCTCTAGTTCTAGAGCCAGCCATATCGAAATATCGATCCCTATCCACTCTATCATAACCATGAAGGAATTTAAAGACTGTCACCATATCCCCCCTTACTCTTCTAGCTTCGAGTGATGGCAAGTCTAATTCCCTCAGCCTCTCATCATAACCGAGATTGCATATTTCTGGCACCAGTTTCGTGGCATGTATTTGAACTTTTTCAAGCTTAGCTATGTGCTTTTTCAAGTGCGGATTCCAAAAGGGGGCTGCATATTCGAGTTTTGGCCTCACATAGCTTACATAAATATTTCTGAACATTTCCTTGTCCATGTGCCTGAAGGCTACCCTTACATTTGATAAGAATGCATATGCTGCCCTTACTACGCCATTTATATGTATTTCTGGAGACAAATCTGCCAGTATGTTTACTCCTAGATCTCTCTCATTTTCTGTCTCTTGAAGTTGTACTCCAGCCACCGAGTAGTCAAGCTTGGGCCTTCTTGCACTTGTACCCATTCTCATTACCTTACATTTTGAGGTATAGAATTTCATTAGCCACTTTTCTGACCACTCATGCAGATTATTTAGATCCTCCTGAAGTTCTCTACCATTGTTCTCGTTTTTTACTTTCTTCACAATCTTTGCATCATCTGCAAACATATTCATGAATGAATTTACAGACTCTGGTAGGTCATTTACATATACAAGGAACAAAAGTGGCCCTAAAACTGAACCCTGTGGAACTCCACTACTAACTCTTCTCCATTCAGACACTGAGTGTCTTACTCTAACCCTCTGTTCCCTTCCTTCTAAGTAAGTTTTTATCCATTCCAAGACATTTCCACCTATTCTAGCCATTGATTGCAGCTTCCTAATAAGTCTCCCATGTGGAACAGTGTCAAACGCTTTCTGGAAGTCTAGGAATATGCAATCTGCCCAGCCCTCTCTTTCCTGTAAGATTCGGCTTACCTCATCATAAAATTCTAATAAGTTTGTTACTGTTGATCTTCCTTCTCTGAAGCCATGTTGCCTCACTGACAAAAAGTTGAAGGATTCCAAGTGAAGAGAGATATGTTTCCTTAGTAGTTTCTCCATAAGTTTGCAAACTATGCTGGTCAAGGAAACTGGTCTATA
>JAXCGZ010022823.1:0-2500 GCA_037179515.1 Halocaridina rubra | reverse complement strand
AGGGCAATAGCTCGGTAGTTTGAAGGTATTGAGCAGACATCCTTCTTAGGAACAGGTTGCAATGATCATGCTTTTAGTTTTCAAGAGCACAGCAAATTAGAGAAAGTTAGCACTTTTGGGTGCAAAATTTGTTAAATTGGAAGAGTGTCTGAATAGGGTACCCAAAATCTAGTTATTTTTAATGCCTCCAAGGCACAGTTTCAGGTTATCTTTTTATCTTCTCCTCCTGATAGCCCACTGGTCCGGGAAACCACGAAATTTACACCCCTTAATTCTGTTAACATATTAGGAATTCAGATAGCCTCTAACTTGTCTTGAAGTAGTCAAATAATCCAAATTTTGAAAATTGCCTCAAAAGGATTGCGAATTCTGTTTGATTTTTTGTCATTACTTTTCCTCTTTTCACTTTTCAAAAGTATATAAAGATCTTATTACTCCCTGCCTAGAATACTGCTGTCACAGTTGGGATGCTTTTCTGATATATATCGCCTTGAGAGGGTTGATTCTAAGACTAGCAGATATATCGGTGGCCCTCCTCTTACTTCTAATCTAGATCCTCTTTTTCTTCGCCGTAAGGTACAATCCCTGTCTCTTTTGTATTGATACTACTTCCATCGCTGCTGTGATGAGTTGGCGAGTTGCATCCCTTCCCCACTGGGGAAGCTGTGTAACACTCGCCTAGCGGTCTCGTCTCGCATGTATTGTGTGGAGATTTGTAGCTCGCGGATTGGTCGGTGCAGTAATTGCTTCTTGCCTTATACCTCCAGACTCTGGAACTCTCTCCCTCCTTCTGTATTTCCTAATACTTATAACCTATCTTCCCTCACAAAAAAAAAAAAGGATCTATCATTATCTCAGAACCTTTCTCCTGCTATATTTCGAGGTCTTCATTACCTTGACTAATCTCTAAGCCTGTCCTTTTCTTATTGCTACCTTATCCTTAAGTTGCTACATTTCCTTGGTTAAATGTTTTATTTAGTGTCCGGGACAGATGAGAGCAAATGTCTTGCCTGTCCCGGTGTTATACTCATAAAAAGATATATATATATATATATATATATATATATATATATATATATATATATATATATATATATATATATATATATATATATATACACTCAGTATCCTAGTGGATTTTTATGACACTAAGGGAATCGTAGGCGGCATCCTAGAGACTGCAGAATAGTGTTGGCATACAATGTTCAACTCGCCACTTGGATAGAACTAACCATCTCAATGAAAGAAAGAATACATTGTAGAGAGAGAGAGAGAGAGAGAGAGAGAGAGAGAGAGAGAGAGAGAGAGAGAGAGAGAGAGAGAGAGAGAGAGAGAGAGAGAGAGAGAGAGAGAGAAGTAGTCAGTGTATAATTAATTCCTATCTTGTCTATAACCCAACCATATTAAAAAATGAAAGATCATAATATAGAGAAAGAGAGAATAGTCATGGAAGGAGAAGGACGCTTGACTCATCACTAGGATAAAATTCACCCGTCTCCAAGAAAAAAAGAAGCAAAAGCATAGAGAGAGAGAGAGAGAGAGAGAGAGAGAGAGAGAGAGAGAGAGAGAGAGAGAGAGAGAGAGAGAGAGAGAGAGAGAGAGGAGAGAGAATATGGGTTGCAGAGGATGCTCTACTCCTCACGTTGATAAAAACACCCATCCCAGATAATAATAATAATAATAATAATAATAATAATAATAATAATGATAATAATCATTATTATTATTATTATTATTATTATTATTATTATTATTGCTAGCAATATTGTTATTATTGCAATTATCATTATTAATAATAATTATATTATTATTATTATTATTATTATTATTATTATTATTATTGTGTTTCATTCAGGAAGGTCTTGGTTATCAAAATGTGACTGTCCAGCATTATGTGGAGGAAAAGTTTGACAGCAGCAGAGCTCTTACTCGACTGGAAATGCTTGATCAGTGAGTGACTATGTTCCATAATTCCATGATACAGAGTTTCCATTTTATGTTAATATAAAGTCTTTTCTTGAGATTATGCATCTGTGAATTTAGGAGCTTGTACTGAACTTCGTATTCTTAGTAGCTACATTCATCGTGAAAACCGCTGAGCTTTATAATAAAAATCACCAATATGCAATAAAAGAAATTATTGTATGAAATGGAAAAGATAATGTAAAGAGTTCTTCTTAAGCATCTGTAGCCATATATACTATAGCATATATAAGTCATAGAGCATATTCACATCATGGACACATTTGATCTCTTATGCAGATATGTTAATGTTCATACATGAAAGACGGTATCAGGAGGACTGCTCCATAGAAAAGTGCCCACATACAACTGGCTTCCCCCCCCCTGATAATTGCCCCCGAGATAACTGTTCAATACAGCAAGTGCCCCATTGATTCTCCAATAAGGAAAACTGTCCAATAAATAGACCTAGCTTAGGTTAGGTTAAGTTAGGTTAAGTTAGAGCTTGCATTGTAGGTGATTTTAATTTCAGGAATAT
>JAXCGZ010022822.1:35000-112500 GCA_037179515.1 Halocaridina rubra | reverse complement strand
GGAATTGGCTAAGCGAGGAGGTAGTTAATGCGATCTCAATCCATAGTTTTAAGGACAGGTATGATAAGTATCGCTAAGTATAAAATGGAACCGATGAGGAGACGGGAAGATACGAGCTTTGGGTTCTTTCCCGTAAACACAATTAGGTAATCACAATTAGGTAATCACACACAGGCAGTAAAGGGAGCTATAATACAAATGATCAAAATGGAATTTTGAAGTTGAAGCTGTGCATATATGCAAAAGAGCGGATGTTTTGCATATATTAGATACATTCTCTCATTTTGGTTAGCCTTTGTGGTGGCTTCAGTAGTCGTTAAAAGATGTGCAGCCGCAAAGTAAAGCTATTATTTATTTATTCATTAAACATTATTTATATGAATTATTTGCGTGCTAAGTTATTTATTAATTATATTTTTATTTATAGATAATTTTTAAGTTTTGTGTATGTATATATATATATATATATATATATATATATATATATATATATATATATATATATATATATTACACACACACACACACACACGCGCGTATTTCTTTATATTTCTATGTATATATTTGTTGTACTTGCATAACTGCTGGCATTGAGAAGGGAACCGCAAAATATTTGAGGAGACCACTAATACTCTTGATATTTTTAAAGACTGCTTGACTTTGAAATTCGGGAGAGGCAAAGATGTGTTATAAATATAAAATAATTCGCTTAAATTCATTAGAGGAGAAATCGAAGAAGCGGCTTAAGATATCACTTGCTGATTCTTCTTAAGGTAATGACAAGGACACGAAGATTTGTCAGGTCTTAGGTCCCGCCTAAGCTTTCCAAAGAGAATTTTAAGATGATTATGTAATGAGGGAGTGTCACTGAGAATACGATCGAAAAACCTCTGAAGTATTTCGCAGTCTAGAACACTTCCTAACGAGAGAACAAACTCCCTTACAGCAGAAGCAGTATTATGCAATATAAATTGGAGTGTTACTGAGAATACGAACGAAAAACCTCTGAAGTATTTCGCAGTCTAGAACACATTCCTAACGAGAGCACAAACTCCCTTACAGCAGAAGCAATATTATGCTAAACAAATTAGAATTTTGTAACTAAAGTGACATTTACAGATCCTACCTAATTGCACTCGTCCGCTGAGGTCAGCTCAAAGTCGCGAATTAGATTCGCGACTTTAGGTTTTTTTATATGTTGGTTGTTTCTCAGTGATAGAAGCTCTAATTTCGCAATTAACATTCAAAAGTCTCAAGGGTGAATTACAATTTAAGAGAATGTGTAATTATTATTATTATTATTATTATTATTATTATTATTATACAGCAGAAACCGAATTTTTTCTCACTTTTACATTATGTAATACATGCCTAATGATAAATATTTAATATCTATATATTTCCCCCCAAGGAGAGAGGGCTAAGAATACTCCACCGTGTTCGCCTGCGTGTTGTGGAAGTCGACTAAATGGGGCAAAATGAGGGGACTGGGAATCCCCCCTTTGTATATTCTTCCCACAGAGAGTCAGACGCTATTCTTTGACTCGGCTAACCCCGTATGAGGGGGATAATGGCTTCTGTATGTAGAATATTATTATTATTGCCATTAAGATTTTTACACATCTTTTTTTTTATTATTGTGACACCAGAGCGGGCAAAAAAAAAAAAACTGCCAGCACACATCTGGCCTCGGCACGAATAAAGCGAAGTAAATAGAAATAGAGATGGAGAGTGTTGTGACTTGTCAGATGTGAACGGTTAATAAGAGAGGTGTAACGAATATCCAAGAATATTCGGTGTAGATGTAAGCACACAACAAGACCTTTAGCTGTAGTATCGCAACTGGCTGCTAATGTCATGGGCCAGCTTACTACAAAGAGGTAGAAGAGAAAACACTGGAATAGTAGCAACGAAACACTTGAGAGAATAGAGGGAGGTTCAGGAGGAGGGGAAAGATAACAAAACATTAGGAGGAGGAGAAAAACAGATGAAACACGTGATTGGAAAAGACAGGAGGAGAGGGACGAAAAAGGAAAACAGAAAACGGAAAACAGAAAAGGGGTCCAAACAATTATAGACAACCGGTTGTTAAATATAATGACAAATAACAATGTTTGTACAGTTTTAATATTTCTCTCTCTCTCTCTCTCTCTCTCTCTCTCTCTCTCTCATTTATATATATATATATATATATATATATATATATATATATATATATATATATATATATATATATATATATATATATATATATATATATATATTCAAATAAACAGGTTAACATATAAGAAAACATAAATCATATTATACCCCTTGACCAGGACTCAAACCTAAGATACATAATTACTGTGCCAAGGCCCTACCAACTACACCCCTGAAGGTCTAAGAAAGAAGCCATTACATATTTCCAATGCCCATGTTACATCATCGAGCTCATTCACGTAATGTTTTTTCATCATTCACCAAAGTAAATTCTTGATATATCTGCGCGCCCCATTGAGTAATTCTTACAAAGGAACGAGACGAGATATCAAGTGTGAGAGTAAACATCCTCCAGAGGGCAAGCATTCTGTGTAAAATATATTGCATCATCTTTCAAAATTAGGTCAATGTTTATGTCAGCATTTCCTGTAATTTAGTAAGATGTATCACTGCGACATACCATTGATGCCATTAATAATAATAATAATAATAATAATAATAATAATTGATATTAATAATAATATAATCATAATTTTAAGAAGAAAAGAAGAAGAAGAACAACAACAACAACAACAACTACAACACAAGAAAATCACTCCTGCTTGTAACAATAGGTGTTGACAGTTCAACTATTCTGCGAACTCGAAGATTTATGCTTGCATGTGTCCCATTCTACCTTGATTTTAAGTATCATGTTTGTTCAGGAAGTCTCTCTCTCTCTCTCTCTCTCTCTCTCTCTCTCTCTCTCTCTCTCTCTCTCTCTCTCTCTCTCTCTCCTCTCTCTCTCATAACCTCGTTCGCCTCCATTACAATAGTAACTTGATAACCATTATATATGAGCAAATTATATATGTGGTAAACAATAGATTAGGATGGATTGAGAAATGAATAAATATGTAGCCAGATCTGTTAAATATATAGACTAAACTTTCGGTGTATGGTAGTTGGAGAGGAGAGAGAGAGAGAGAGAGAGAGAGAGAGAGAGAGAGGGAATGATTCCCAATATAGATATCTTACTCGGAGAGATTAGAAATTTGATAATGAATCAAAAGAAGGCCAAAAGTAGTGAGTAAGATTTTGAATCTAAATATTCTGTAATAATAATAATAATAATAATAATAATAATAACCTGATGAATCAAAGCCGCTAGTGGTGATTCGTATGGTCGTTTGTTCGAGGTCATCTAGGGTCTGAGGTAAAAAAGGGCATTCACTCGGGGTAACGGTCGCACTTCCCAAAAACAAAGCCTTCAGTAAGAATGCACTGTCCTAGCCTTATATAGAAAAGGGAGTCTGGGACGTAAAACCGATCATATTTAGGTCTATTTCTTCTATACCACCTTCTTCTTCTTCTTCTTCTTCTTCTTCTTCTTCTTCTTCTTCTTCTTCTTCATCATCATCATCATCATCATCATCATCATCATCATCATCATCATCATCATCATCATCATCTGCTGCTGCTGCTGCTGCTGCTGCAACTGTGTATAACGGCCAGGGAAGATTTTTCCATCTCGGTAAGTTTGTGTATGTGTGTGTGTGTCCATTTTCAGTCCAACGCCAATCACTGACGAGGTTGTGTACCCATTTCACTTTATTCGGCAGACACGTCCACTACGATGTGTAGTGAAGAAGGTCAAAGATACTTAATGGCCTTCCTTTGTTTTATTGTCTCTAGTTTTTTACCATTTGTCTCTCTTCCTTGTCATTTTTGTATATTATCTGAGATGTGTTGCAAGAAATTCAATTTTTATGACATTTCATCACCCGTCCCAGAATGATAATTAATAAGGATTGTGTTGACAACCAAGTGTTGCTGGGATGTGATAAGTAAACCTTTATGGGTCATAGTCATAGATTTTATTGCCAAATATTCAGTATACATACAGGAATAAATATGTACATTATTCAGAGGCACTAGCTTGCTGAGCAAGAGCTCCTTGGGGAGGGATGAGCTGTCTTTGAGTGCCAAGCGGTCCTTCCTGATAGTTTCCACCATTGACACTACTCATCCGATTATACGCTGAATGAACTGGTAGGGGGCTATCGCTTGACTGACTCCACCACGAATATCGCCAAGTCATTCTGACGAGTAAATGATTTACAAACCATCACACGGAATGGACCCTCCAACCTATCTATGCCTACTCTTGTAATGGGGTTTCATAGTGACACATAAAACGTGAAAAATTTTATATAGATATATATATATATATATATATATATATATATATATATATATATATATATATATATATATATATATATATATATATATATATATATATATATATATCTTTCATTTGTGTACCATAACATCGACCCCACATAAAAGTGGCAAAAGATGTTGACGAAGAAGAATAATTTGTGTACCACAGAGATGTCTACATATAATAATACACTTTCTTGCAGTATTGAGACACTTTTAGTATTGCCTCTCGTTATATTAAATGAATTTTCTCTTAATTTTCATCCATTTAATCCCTTTTTATTGAGTTAAAATTCACTTTTACATCTCATTATCCCCCTATGTTAAAATGTCAGTTCTTCTTTAGTCTTCAAGTCTCGGATAATTTGCTTTTTAACATGAATGGGGTGGGTATGTGTGGGTCAAGTTCACATAGCCTCTAGGGAAGATTTATACAACGCCAGTTACCTACTTAGTCACCTTGCCTGTGAACTACGTATCCTTTTCCCTGTCGAGAAAACAAGTCCGGTACAGGTATCCAGTCCCTACTTTATAACGTGAATCTATTTCAGATACAATGTAAGTCTCTATAACCCAGTCTTTTCATCACAGACTTTAGATGTGTTGGGGTTTCCAATTGTCTTCTGTAGTTTGCAACATTCTTTCCACATATTGAATATATATATATATATATATATATATATATATATATATATATATATATATATATATATATATATATATATATATATATATATATATATATATATTTGTGTGTGTGTGTTAATCTTAACTTTCTCCTGTATGCTGGGGTATGTAGCTCTTGTTAATTTTATATGCATGTATGTGTGTGTGATAAATAATCTTATCATTTTATGCATCGTTTAATGCATGTATTTTAAACAACGCCTAGAGTAATTATGAAATCTTAATTGCTTCCAGCTATTACACTATCTCCTCCTCCTCCTCCTCCTCCTCCTCCTCCTCCTCCTCCTCCTCCCCTCCTCCTCCTCCTCCTCCTCCTCCTCCTCCTCCTCCTCCTCCTCCTCCTCCTCCTTCTTCTTCTTCTTCTTCTTCTTCTTCTTCTTCTTCTTCTTCTTCTTCTTCTTCTTCTTCTTCTTCTTCTTCTTCTTCTTCTTCTTCTTCTTCTTCTTGTGTTTCCATGCTCAGATAGGGTCGCTATTTACACTAGTCTTTTGCAGACTGGTTGAATTTTGTCTCAGAGCTTTATAGCCGGCTGCCTATCTGTTAGCAACCCTCTCCATTGGTCTGGTCTGGGCCTGGCACCTAGGTAAACTGGCCTAACTCCCCCGGTGACTGGAGTAATACAATACCTTTTCTAATAGCCGAAACCTTTCCTCCATTTGTAGCAGAGTCTGCTATCTAACTTTTACACACCATGATGTCATTTCCAGATCTTGGGTCAGAGTGATTCTACGTCTTAGAAATGACAACTGGTTTGAGTTAAAATTATATGGTGGGTAAGATGTTATTTACTGACATGATTTTATAGTACTGATGAAGATATAATTTCTGAGTAGCATGATTTATTTATATTTTGTTATTTATTTTATTTATTTAGTTTTATGGTTATATAGTTACAATATCTAGTTATTTTACTAAGTAGTTTTTTCGTAAGTTATTTCGTTGTTTAGCTGGTTTGTTAATTGATGAATTAGGTTAGGAGTACTTTCGAAGGTAATTTTACTACTACTACTACTACTACTACTACTACTGTCTGTACAAAATATACAACTTATTTTTTCAGTATGCCAACTGCTTAAGAAACCATTTTCTAGTTGATCATAATGTTGACCTCATAGTAGTCTCCGTGGCAAAATGATAGCTTCCGCGACTCTGAGGCGGCAGGTCGAGGGTTCGCTCCCCGTCACGGACTGAGGTTAGTAAGGGCATACACTCAGGGTAACGATTGCATCTGCCAAAAACAAGTCGTGCGCAAGAAGGCAACCGTCCTAGCCCTTAGTAGAAAAGGGAATTCGTGACGTAAAGCCGAAACCAACCATAATGTTGACCTCATAATATAAGCAACCACTAGGGGAACAAACCCACTCACCTCGATGCCGGCTCCAATCCCGGAGCAATGTAGATAGTTAGTGTCAAGAAAGGCTTTTAGCCTTAAAAGATTAAGTCAGTACACTCCACGTGGCTTCAAGAGGGAGTTGAAATACAGCTACCCCATATGAAGAATGAAAAGAAAAGGAAGTTGATGGGAATGTTGTAGATTAATAATGTTGTTGTTCCGGTTTTACGTCACGGACTCCCTTTTCTACCAAGGGCTTGGACGATTGCCTTCTTTCGAAGGACTTGTTTTGGCAGATGTAATCCTTACCCTGAGTGCATGCCCTTGCTAACTTCAGACCGTGACGGGGCGCGAACCCTCGACCTGACGCCTCAGAGTCGCGGACGCTACCGCTTGAGCCACGGCGACTACTGTAAATTAATTACAATAATAATAATAAGAAGAAGAGGAAGAAGAAGAAGAAGAAAAAGAAAGAGGAGGAGGAGTTTCTAAGAAGGCTTTTTCAACATTTCCGATCGCAAACGGAATGAAAAATCTTGCAATAGGAATTTCTTAATTTATTTTACAAATATATTTTTATCACATGTACACAGCAGAGGAAACGCAGCACAGCTGACCTTGTGCAACGAACTGCCAATGTTTAAGGCCTAATCTTACAATTTCCTGACGGGGACTTTCTCCTATTCTTATAAGTCATCATTAGTGTTATTCTGGGTAATATTCTCTCTCTCTCTCTCTCTCTCTCTCTCTCTCTCTCTCTCTCTCTCTCTCTCTCCTCTCTCTCTCTCTCTCTCTCTCTCTCTCTCTCTTACACACACACACAGAAAAGTGGCTAATGAAATTCAATACTTCAAAATGTAAGGTAATGAGAATGGGTACAAGTGCAAGAAGGCCCAAGCTTGACTACTCGGTGGCTGGAGTACAACTTCAAGAGACAGAAAATGAGAGAGATCTAGGAGTAAACATACTGGCAGATTTGTCTCCAGAAATACATATAAATGGCATAGTAAGGGCAGCATATGCATTCTTATCAAATGTAAGGGTAGCCTTCAGGCACATGGACAAGGAAATGTTCAGAAATATTTATGTAACCTATGTGAGGCCAAAACTCGAATATGCAGTCCCCTTTTGGAATCCGCACTTGAAAAAGCACATAGCTAAGCTTGAAAAAGTTCAAAGAAATGCCACGAAACTGGTGCCAGAAATACGCAATCTCAGTTATGATGAGAGGCTGAGGGAATTAGACTTACCATCACTCGAAGCTAGAAGAGTAAGGGGGGATATGGTGACAGTCTTTAAATTCCTTCATGGTTATGATAGAGTGGATAGGGATCGATATTTTGATATGGCTGGCTCTAGAACTAGAGGTCATAGTTTGAAGCTTCGTAAGAAAACTTCTTTGCAGGATGTAAGGAAATACTTTTTCAGTGTAAGAGTAGTTGATAATTGGAATTGGCTAAGCGAGGAGGTAGTTAATGCTATCTCAATCCATAGTTTTAAGGACAGGTATGATAAGTATCACTAAGTATAAAATGGAACCGATCAGGAGACGGGAAGATACGAGCTTTGGGCTCTTTCCTGTAAACGCAATTAGGTAATCACACACTCACACTGTATATATATATATATATATATATATATATATATATATATATATATATATATATATATATATAGAGAGAGAGAGAGAGAGAGAGAGAGAGAGAGAGAAAAAAAAAAAGAGAGAGAGAGAGCTGTGCAATCTTTTGTCTTCCAACCTCACTCTTTCCAGGAGACCATATTTTTATACTGTATAATAATAATAATAATAATAATAGCAATATAGCAACAAAAACAACAACAACAACAACAACAACGATGATGATGATGATAATAATAATAATAATAATAATATTCATCATCTTCATCTTCATAATCGTTGAGCACTATACAAATGTTCAAAGATATCCTTACTGAATTACTGCGTCAGAACCTCTAAAGTTAAGAAAGAAAGATCAGTTTGCATATCAGATGTTGTATTGAACTCTTGTCTATATAGCCACTGGATGGTAAGAGTCAGTGTTGAAACAGTATCTTAATGAACTCGACCTTCAATAGGAGAGTAATATCATTGCTAACCCAACCTAGCCTAACATTAATAACTTACGGGAATATTTAATTTTCTGGGGGTAGCTCATCTTGACCTGACCCGTGCTGTGCTGTGTTATGCCTCAGCAGCTAGACATTGGCCCGATTTCTTAAACAGTGTAAACCTAGGATACCATATTGTTAGTTAGCTAGACACACACAAATGGATTTCATAAACGAATCTGACGCGGTTCTGTGTATGGCTATGCGTTTATGAAATCCATATGTGTGTGTCTAGCTAACTAACAATATGGTATCCTAGGATTACACTGTTTAAGAAATCGGGCCATTGAATAAAAAGAGATGATGTTATGCCAGATTCCATAACTTTTCATAAGCATGAGGTGATGGAAAATGACAAAGATTTGTGGTATAAAAAAGACTTCCAACGTGATGTAAT
The DNA here is from genome assembly GCA_037179515.1 of Halocaridina rubra. Lineage (NCBI taxonomy): Eukaryota > Metazoa > Arthropoda > Malacostraca > Decapoda > Atyidae > Halocaridina > Halocaridina rubra. Next base: position 103,546 of record JAXCGZ010022822.1, on the reverse strand, counting down.
TAAAATAATAATGAACAATGATAATAATAATAATAATTATTATTAATATTATTATAGTTATTATTATCATTATTATTAGTATTATTATCGTTATTGTTATTATTATTATTATTATTATTATTATTATTATTATTATTATTATTATTATTACTATTAGTAGTAGTAGTAGTAGTTGTTGTTGTAGTAGTAGTAGTAATAGGAGGAGGAGGAGTAGCCTCGTCTCTTCCTCCCTCCCATTTAAGATTTTATCCCCCTCCACCACAATATATTTTTCCGTGTATCCCCCCTCTAATATAGTGTGATGTTAACAGCAAGTATTGGGAATAAATGGAAACATTGAGAACGGAAGTGACAGTAGCCCGTGACGTATGTTGCAGTCGAAGGTTATACAGCTACGTTTAATATATATATATATATATATATATATATATATATATATATATATATATATATATATATATATATATATATATATATCAGATGCACATGGTAAAATACAGATACTGAATGCAGGGGTTGAAGTCAAAAGTGAAGATACGAAAAAAAAAAAAAAAAAAAAATATATATATATATATATATATATATATATATATATATATATATATATATAATATATATATATATATATATAGATATAGATAGATAGATAGATAGATAGATAATGAGACAGATAAATACATCCATCCGTCCATCAAGCCATTCATCCATCCACACATAAATTACATATATACATACATACATCTATATATACATAAGTCATTTTTCTCCTATAAGGGGAGTGGCTGAGTCAAGGCAAACTACTCTGACTCTTTGGGAAGAGAAAATACAGAAGAGGGGATTCCCAGTCGACTCTTACGACACGCAGGGGAATACGGAGGAAGTATATTAGCTTCCCTCACTCAAGGGATATGCATATATACATATATGAGTAATTTAGGAGACGGTAAAAGTACCAATGGTTTTACCGGTAGAGAGCTATGAATAGCTGACACGAATATTGAATTTTCCTCGACATTATTATTATCATCTTATTATTTCTTATATTTTCTCATTATTATCATATTATTTCTTATATTTTGTTATTATCATATTATTATTTCTTATACTTTATCATTATCATCATATTATTTCTTATACTTTATCATAATCATCTTATTTTTTCTTATATATCATCATTATCATCTTATTATCTCTTATATTTTATCATTATCATCATTTTATATATGAGCTCTATCGTCATAAGTTGCATTATTGCAATTGTTTGTATGTGACACGTTGACGGGCAAACAAGATTGCCCTCTGGCTCGGGCACCAAGAAAACATTGCGAAGACGAAAAAGTAGCATCATGAGGACAAGGCAGACATAAGCGAATTACCAACATGTTCATTATCGCACTTATCTATTATTATAATCTGTATCATTATCACAACTTAAATAATAATTTCCGCTACCTTCTTAATATATATTCTTAGGTTAACAGACCTGAATAATATATTAGAATATGAACAGATGGGATTTGATGTGTGTGTGTGTGTGTGTGTGTCTGTAGATAGATAGATAGACATAGATAGTTAGATAGACATACAGATAGATAAAGATAACTCCTCTTCATACATTCATTTTAGAAACAAGAAAACTTGTTTCTAATTGTATTTTTTTTTTCATATTAAGCACATCCATTTGTGATATTCAAATATTATACTCTGAAGTAATACGCTTTTATGCGCATAATTTAGACAAGCACTGTATAAGAAAAACGCTTCAAGTTTTATATACGTGTATTTCGTGAGATTATGTATACTCTCAGTGTAAACGTCCATTGTTCAATATATATTTTCGTGTTTGCGTTTGTATGTTTGTATTTGCTCGTGCAAGCGTGTGTGTGCAAAACCATATAGTAGATTAGTTAAGCTTGTAGATCTGCATTCAACTCCAGCGAAAGCAACACCGTATCGATAAAATAAACACACACACACACACACACACACACACACATATATATATATATATATATATATATATATATATATATATATATATATATATATATATATATATATATATATATATACACACACACAGATAGATAGATAAATATGTGTTTGTGTGTGTATGTAATGACAGGTCTCCTATTTACAGAATGAAGGTATTGTATAGCATTGCATTATGTATTTGAGATCACGTACAGAGCACAGAAGCTATCGGAAGTGTCAAATAAACCAAAACATATTTATAGAAAAATTCAAAAACAGCTTGTTGCCATTATGTGCTCGATAGGGAAAAATATTTTGACACGACTTTGTTACTTTTCTCTCTCTCTCTCTCTCTCTCTCTCTCTCTCTCTCTCTCTCTCTCTCTCTCTCTCTCTCTCTCTCTCTCTCTCTCTCTCTCTCTCTCTCTCTCTTTCATATTACAACTGATTTTTTTAAAATAGGAAAACATTATTCAACAAATCCAGTGGTGGAGTTTTAAACCTTCTGAAATAGTTTTTGCTTAGAATTTCGTTTTCTAGACACCTGAAGTTATCTATTATGTATGATGAAACCAGACTTAAACCTTAACTACGATTTATTTAGTTAAAAATATGCGATATTGGTTAAAGGAAATTCTCTCTATGCGTAATCCTCAGATTGAAGACCAATAAAATACTACTTAGCAACGCGAGCAGCTCCTCCTCTCTGGCTATGGGGTGGGTGGGAGGAGAGGGTGAATTCACCTGCTTCATCCCGACTCCAGTACTGTGACTGACCGAGACATTCAGACTTCAGTAGGTCGCTTGACAGTGTCGAGGGTAAGTGTGTTGTGGTCTGCTCCCAGTAACGATGCTGAGTGTGCCGTCTCATTGCAGTTAAATGTTTTATGTTGAATGTGCAGTTATCAATTTCTCAAATAACTGCAAGTGTGAATTATATGTCATGAGTGTCAAAATGTTCTCAAAGGAAAATCTAAGTGAAATGCGCCTAAATAGATTATTTTTTTTTTTATCAATGAGTGTAATATGTTTATAAAACATATTGTTCCGAATTTTTTTTTTATATTATTTGATTTCTGAAATGGCAGAAGAAAAATGTATTTAATCTGAAAAAAAGTTCTCGTTGATTACAAAAGTAATTTCTCTCTCTCTCTCTCTCTCTCTCTCTCTCTCTCTCTCTCTCTCTCTCTCTCATGGCGAGAACGGATAATGTGGTTATATCAGAAAACGTTTCTGATATAATTTTTCCCGACACTGGAGGTAATATTTTGGGTAATTCAAGAAGTGTTAAATTATTCATTATTATTTTTTATTTATTTATTTATGAAGTTTATGATTATATTATTATTATTATTATTATTACTTTGACTCAGCCACCCCCCTTATAAGGGGGAATATGGCTTTGGTATGTGGATGAATGGATTATTATGATTAATGTTGTTCTTGTAATTTCCTTTGTCATATTCCATCTGTTTCATCACATTATTCTTTGTTTATTTACTTATATTTGCATTCATTGTTATTCATAGCTATTTATATATGTGTATTCTTATGTAGTTTTTATTTAATCTTGTATTTATTAATTTGTCACCTTATTTGATCACGATTGTTTCACTGTCCTTTATAAGTATATATATCAGGAGTAAGTTCCAAAATAACTTTTTGTAGTCTTATTTAATGAAATTGTCCATCATCTATGTGTAAAACATGCAGCAAAATTCTATATATACACAGGCCGATATTCCCCTTGTGAAAGGGGTGACTTTGTCAAAGCACTAGCCTATTCTAGTGTTCGGGATGGAGTTTTCCTGTCAGATCCACCTTGTACGTCTTCACTCTCAGCTGAAAGAAGATACGGGGTGTATTCCCAGGTCCTACTGTCCAATTCTATTTGTCGAGTTTTATGACAAGCAGGTGAACACGGGGGTGGTGTTCTTGTTCCTCGCCCTAGGAGAAAGAAGTAAAGAAAATGCGGAGATAGATAGATAGATAGATAGATAGAGAGAGAGAGAGAGAGAGAGAGAGAGAGAGAGAGAGAGAGAGAGAGAGGTATAATGTGCGAGACAGAAGACGCTCAACTTTTCACTTGGACAAACCCGCTCACTGCAAATACTACAAAATGCACATAATATATTAAATATGACCCAAGCATCATATTAAGCATTTGTTTATATATGTGTGTGTGTGTGTTTGTGCGTGTGTGGATATCCGTCTAGTTGTCTGTCACGCGGCGTGTAAGAATTAGGGAGAGACTGTCTAGTAAGATGTAAAGAGACAGCGTTGCTTTAGATCCTACCCTTGAGACATGGTTCAAGAAACATATGTTTAATATGGAGAGACATATTTGATTATAATAATTACTCAATTATTTTATTTATTTATTCTTACATGAAGACTACTGGACATGTAATTTTTACATTATGTAACCCAAGCTCATAAAGATGCTGTTCCATCACCGTCAGCACCCCATATTAATGATGTACTCGCTAAGCGCGTTGAGTTGACAGGGGCTACGATACGTGTGCGCGTAGAGAGATGCACTGCTTTTATCATATACACTTCCTCGGGGAGTATGAGAGGCATTGACATCCCTGTTCCTTTCAGTTTCAGAATAATAATTATTTTTTACGTTTTCATCCACAAATGATTGGATAAGAGAAACTATATTATCGATTGAAGGGAATCGAGCTCTGGACCGCCAAGGCAGAAATAAAGTACTATAATCCACTGAGCTATCTTATTCTAAGCGAGTCTCGAGAACGGTTTAATAAGTTGCTGGAATTAAAACTTGTTGGAACCAGTTTCGGAGATCTGAAGTTTAAGTCAAGGAAAAGTTTTCCTGTTTTGGTTGAGTTGACGTAATTAGACTAATATCGCAGATAAAGGCAGTCTATATGAAAACTAATGTGACTGAAGATATAATTATCTGGACCAAAAAAAAAAAAAAAAAAAAAAAAAAAAAAAAAAAAAAATATATATATATATATATATATATATATATATATATATATATATATATATATATATATATATATATATATATATATATATATATATATATTTAGTCCAGATAATTATAACAGGCTTTTAATCCTAAACAAACTCGTAAGCCGAAAAAAAAAATAATAATGTTCATGAGGCTAGTGAGAGTAAACAACCCCATATAAACAGGGGAAAACTTTGCATAAAATATGAAGTAAGATGGAAAGATGAATCCTTATATATGCTGCACTAACAAACGTAGAACAAGGTTATTGCTGGTTAATGCTAAGGAATAACGGAACACATACATAAGCTGAAATCATTTTGAGACCCTGAATCAACGGAAGGTATAAATAAGTAGCAGGACAAGGCCAATACTTGTACTAAAAGGTATTGTACACACACGCACGCATTTAACAATGCATTCTTGTATGAGTACAGGTATTGATTTTTTTCTGAATTTTTAATATTTGTTGTAGTTCGTACTGCATATCTTCGCCAATATATCTGAGAGAGAGAGAGAGGGTAGTGATAGCCCTCATATGTCAACCCTCCACATCGTTGGTGAGCGGGGGTGGATGCCCTTTAGTAGGAAGCGGCCTCATCTCACAGGTACTGTGTTGAGATTTGTAGCTCGCGGATTGGTCGGTGCAGTGGCTGTTTCTTCCCATCTACCTCCAGACTCTCGAACTCTCTTCCTCCTTCTGTCTTTCCTAATTCTTGTGACCTTTCATCCTTCAAAAAGCAGATCTATCGTCATCTCAGGGCCTAGTCCTCCATATCTCTGGGTCCTCTGTACTTTGACTGTTTTTTTTTCTGTCGGTCATTTTCTTTTGTGTCATTACCTCATCTCTGCCTTGTCCTTAGCCTTTTTCTTTTCCTTTGTCCTGGTGTTATCTCGTGCCCGGGCCTTTGTTGATTAGGGCAGTATCTGCTTGTCCCGGTGTCACACTAATAAAAAAAAGAAGTGACTTGAGAGGATAGGGAATGGGATTACTAGGCCCTCCAACTTGAAAATTCTTTCCTACCTGAGTACCTTACCTTACGAAGTGCCACACCCACTTTGCATTTTGTCCATCATGGATCGCCACTCTCCTATGGTAGTTGCCCTTCTTACCGGAGCTCATGAAGAATTGGGACCTGAAATTATTAGAGATCCAAATTTTTCGGTAAGGTTAGGTTATTTTTTTTTTTTTATTAAATTGTTTATATATTTAATATTACATGGAAAGTGATGTCCAATTCTCCATGGGAAAAAAAAAAAGATTCGTCTCGCTTTCCCACAATGTTCTGACCAATCCGCTTTATACGTCAGTGTTTTCCTCTGATTCTCTACCTCTATTTTTCCATTCAACCATAGTTTTTCCATCTGTTACTCTCGAAAAAAAAATTTCTACACACGGAATTTTTCTCTATTTGGATCAGTGTCAGTAACTCGGTTTTTGTTTTCATTGTTTCCTCAATAGAATTTCCACAGTTCTTCCGTTCTCGATACCCTCACAACATCTTGGCTGACTGAATCCTTCTTTTTTGCTTCCTTGGAATAGTCCAGATCTCGAATAGAGTAACACAGGCCCTTTATAGCATTTCGCAATCCTTTAAATTTGTGCCATTGACCACTTTGTGCCAGTAACTACTAAAGGAAAACATGGAGTAGCTATTTTGAAGCTTCTCTCTTTTGCATGTGTGTTTAACTTACTGTTTACCTAATTATACTTACGGGAAAGAGCTCTGTGCTCATAACTCCCCGTCTCCTGTGTGTATTTATTATTATTATTATTGTATGTACGATGATATTACGATATACATGCCGTTTTACACATTTTTACTCATGCATTGTATGAATTGATTATACATTTTTAATTTATATTGTTATTTACAGTTTTCTGAAGACAGTGAAAGCTAACGATCGAATCATCAGCATGAGATCGTTAAGACTGCTGGTGTGGATGGTTATGGTAGGCTGGATAAGTGCCGAAACTGTCTTTCCATCACCACAAAGGGATGAGGAAAATGGTAAGTGAAATGATCAGATGAAGACTCATTCTTTTCCCCCCGATTGACGTGCATTTAGCCAGGGGGGAAAAATATGCATGTCAAATGCTCTCTTATGATGAGTAAGTATCACAGAAAAATGTATAATCCTGGTATCCGCTTAAATGTCAGGAGTTTACAATATACTAGTTTTTAGTCACCACATGACTGACATTTATCATAAGTGGTAGTAATTCTCAAGTGTTTAAATATTCAGTCACCAGCTGACCTCATTGTTCTCAAGATGGCAGTTGAAGGTCATTGTGAAATATTTACAGTGAGTGCCTTTGTGACATATTGATTCTGCTTGTCTGCCAATCGTCCCACTAAAAAGATTTTGTATTTCTTAAGACTTTGTGGGGACCGCGGTAGCGAAGTAGTTAGAGCATTGGACTCGGAAAGCGACAAACACCGTGTTCGATCAAACCGCTGGGTATTAGGAGGGACATCCAGACTAAATGCCAATGCTCGAACTTATGTCCACTCCTCCTCCATTCGAATGGGCTGATTAATAGTGACACATTTTACCTAAAAAAAACTATTGTTTCATAATGAAAGAACATCATTCACAATCAGATACAAAAAAGTGCTGTTTTTATATTCCCTACTTATCTTCACCGGTATTTTCCCTATATAATTTTTAAGTTGTGGTATGAGCAAATCATGTTTTTTTTTCCATAATGACATTTAAATGCTAGCAGAAAACCCAAAAAACATTGTATATCTCAGTGTAATATTGGCCATCATGTTAGATATTTCTCTCAGCAAATTATGGTGATGAATTTTGATTAACCTGTGTTATCTATGTAATAATGTCAACATTTCCTTATTTCTGCTGTTTTATTTTTGTGACTTAATATCCTTTTCTCTCGAGTATGTAAATATCCCCCTCAAGATTATATAGAGGCATTCTTTAGTCAATTAATTTTTGCTCTGTTACTGTCAAAAGACTTAAATACTAAGGCATACACGATGTAAGGTATATTGCCAGTATATTGTGAAAATACCTCTGTTTTCTTTTTCAGAGGCAGATTATTGGTATGATTTGGCAAAGCAAGAAATTGAAGAAGCTCTTCAGAAACCAAAATTAACCAATATTGCCAAGAATGTCATTCTCTTTCTAGGAGATGGTAAGTATGGCATTCAACTTAAGTAAATTACCAGAATTAACATAGTTACTAGAACTATAATATTTTACATATATAATGTAATTAACATAGCGTATTTAACATATACTGTGTGTAGTGTCTGATTTTAAGCGGGTCACCATTGACGTGCACGATTGCTAGTCTTCACACAGAGACCGCAGGCCTCTTTTTAAAGGGGTGGCTGAGACAAGCCACACACCCTTGTATGTCTTGAGTCCTCGCAGGATGTGAAAAAGAAAAGAGGGGATTCCTAGTCCCTTCTCTCCACCTCTATTAGCAAATTTATGATACACAGGGGAATATGGAGGTGGTATCCTAGTCCACTGACCCAGAAAAAACATAAGAGAGAGCAGAATGGGAAAAGAAGAAAGACTGAAATATGGGAGGCAGTAGACACTCAGCTCCTCACTTGGATAGAACTCGCCCACCAACATACATTTCCAAGTTCGATACTTCAAAATTGTTTTTCGACCTAACAAAATTGTTTGCAAGTAGCTTGCCAGTATTATAAGCATTTCCAAGTACTTTTAACTAACTTATAATAGTGACATTGTTTTTAAGTGCCTTTACAAATGTATACACAGTTCCATTATTTTAACGAGCCTCTCCCAGTTTTTGACAGTTCTGTCATTCTTTAACCACAGTCTATTGCCTTAAGTGTTATTGATAACAATTGATAATTGTACTACCAGTATAATATATATATATGGTGACCTGTATTTGACTTCCAGAAATTGTACTTTGGTAATTATACCCCCAGTGTTTTAACTTCCCTTTTAGAAAGTTGTAAATAAGTGAAATAAAAGCCACAGTTATACCAAACATGGACAGGAGAAACCTTTAAGGCACCTACGGGCATTGTAGTGCATAAACCATCCTATCATGACATGAAGTAATCATAATAATAAAAACACTTTCAATAACATAAAGATGCAACCCAAACAATGCATAACACATAAACACGAATACTATAATTATGACTTCAGAATTTATTCTTTAATTGAAGTGACATTCTGATGGTTATGCTAAATGGATCACAAGAATGATAATGTTCGTTTCCTGTAGAATTGATGATCATGTTCCATCACTGAAGTTGTATGAAACATTATTAATGTTAATGTTTTTCAGGTATGGGGATAACAGTTTCAACAGCTGGACGTATTCTCAAAGGACAGAAGAAAGGAAATTCAGGCGAAGAAGAGTTCCTAGTATGGGAGAGATTTCCCAATGTGGGTCTCATGAAGGTAATGTGACATCATTGTCTGTTCAATACCTGTATTGAATTTTTGCATATGCAATGCCTTTGTCCAACAATAGATAAGAGGATGGCCCCAATTATTATACTTGTAGTGTGGCAGCAGGACATTGACACGCCACACCACAATTTATATCTTGTATCATTTGTTTTAATAGAAATTTAGAATGGAGGGCTTGCAGTCCACCTTCTCTCTGAACTCTCTTTGTAATTTTATAGAACACACAAACAATACAAAGATGATGTATTTACACACTATCTTTAATGATATCCCTTTTAATGTTCTCTACCAAAAATAATACCTAATCCACTCCCCCCCCCCGCGTTTTGTTAAGGTCGTCTAAATGAGACTGAGTTAAGGGACTGGGAACCCCCTCCTTTGAGTTTTCCTCCTGCAAAGAGTCAGTCACCCCCTTTATAATGGAGATCATGGCTTTCGTATATAGACAGACAAACAACTGGGCGTACTAAATTTTTCTTCCCCACCTCCCAAGATTTCTAATATGTACTGTACCTCATATTAAAAGGATTTACATTTATCTCGCCAAATTTTTTATACATATTCATAGTGGGTCATTTTAATCTCTAGTTCCTTATTTAAAAGACAAAGCATTTGAACCACTAATTAAACTTTTATTTGGAAAACTTTTTAAACTTTTGAGGAAAAATAATGTGGTCATATAATTTCAGTGAACCATTGACGTGATTAGTGATGCAGCCCAGTTTATTTATCATCGTTTTCCTAAAAAGTTACACATCTTGAACGAGATATTTTATCTGAGACGCTATACACTGTTTATAGAACCTGGGTGAAATATAGTATTCCACTCCCTCAAGGAACCACTAGCCACTTTACATGAAAAAACATTAACATTCTTAACATCAAACTACCAAAGGGGTATAAATCACACTTCTACCATCTCATGTACACGACATAATTTTGCCAGAAATTATACCAGAAAGACATAGATATAATTATCTGCATGTTCTTCCAACTGTCAACTCTTAGAAATTATGTATAAACCTTCGTACTGAGAGCAAAAGACAAACTGTACTAACAAAATGAGAGAAAATAAGAAAACTAAAATATACTGTAGTCCCTTCATAGCGTGTGTGCTACGTGAAGGTGACATGTGGCTTGACGGTTGTAACTAATAATTTGTTGACAGTGAGAATGGGGTGCCATTTTTTTTTAATTTTATTTTTCTGAAAAATTATCCCTGGAAGTAATACTACCACAGAATGCTATCATTCATGGCTAGATTGTCAAGGTCACAGGCCCTTTTAAGAAATATATGAACCGTGTTAGTGAGTAAAACACACAAATGGAACCAGAGACTTGGAGCAACAAACTTAGGACTTCCCGTAAGCACAATTAGGTAAATACTGAAATTAGATTATTTCTCGTCTTCATGACACTTAATTTTCATGGCCTAATAGAATGCCAACCACATTATATATTATTAGTTTGCAGATATGCTCGCATATACCTTTAGGTTTTATCTGTTCTGAACTATTAATGTATGTTTGTTAAGTCAGTAGTCATTTTCTCTTGTACCAGAAGTTAACTAACTTTTGTATTGCTCCAGACTTCCTAAGTAGTAAAATATACTTTAAATTTCATCAGCTTTAGCTTTCAAGTTACCACTTGATAGGTACTCACTGCACTAATTATATTATGGAGAATTTGTTCATGCATACATACATATACTCTGGCCACAATTGCCTGTGTATGAGGGTGGCTGGGACAAAGCACACATTCATTTTAAGCCAAAAATACCAGTCACTCCTCGTAGCTCCTTAGAATTAAAGGGTTACCACAGCTCAGCCTCCTACATCCTTCTGCAGTCACCCACAGGATAAGAGGACGAGGATTTTATTTCGCGAGGCCTGGTATACAGTTTTATTTATAAATTTCTTTTTCAGACTTATAATGTAGACAAACAGGTTTCCGACAGTGCTGGCACTGCTACGGCCTTTCTGTGTGGAGCTAAGGCTAATTACTACACATTAGGGGTCACTGGGAAAGTGAAATACAATGATTGTAAAGCATCTCTTGACGATGAAAACAGACTTACTTCAATTGCTGATTGGGCTCAAAAGGCTGGAAAAGAAACAGGTTTGTGGTATTCATAATGTATAGAGAGATTGCTTTTTTCATTGCGATTTCCATAGGAAAACTCATATTGGTCAGACTTACATGAATTTCTTTTTTATCCCTTTATACAAAGGCTATTTATTATTAGGTTTAGGAAACCAAGTGCCAAGGATTATGGAAATAACCTCTTCTCTTAACGACTTGTGGTTAAATATTTTATTTTATCTCGTATAAGAAATGAACATATTCAAAATAGCTTACCTAGTCATTCCAAAAGAATTAAAAATGTGATAATGGCATATTCTTTTTCAGACCACATTTTTAGTTAACAGTGTATGTATTGGCCTTACTTCACATATACTGTACATGAAATTGCTCGGCAAAAATTATTCCTAATTTCTAATATCGAAGTGTATTTCATGTAAAAGTATAGTGTTGGAGGTGTAAGTTTTTGACCAGCAACATATTAGTGCCAAATTCTATGGCAGTCCTGATTGTACACAAAAAGGAAACCCTCAATAAGAAAATACTGTAATCCTCAATTTCCTCGAAACAGGTTCTATTGGGAATATGATGCAGATTGAGTTTAATGTACAAATTAGAGCTCGAAGTATACCTCTAGGTCTCATATCATGCAGAAAGATGAATTACCTACGTTATACATTATTCTCACAGTGTGACACTAGACTATTTCATCAGCTTACAAATTTATACTTTTGATGTAATTTTAATCTAACCCTGCCCGTTTGTCATGTGGGATTTTATAGGCTATTAAATATATTATTCATTAAATGCAGATCTTTCATTTATTGTACATAGGTGTGGTAACAACTGCTCAGGTAACTCATGCCACTCCTGCTGGATTGTATGCAAAAACTCCAAGCAGGAAGTGGCAATGTGACACTAAAGTAATGCAGTTCGGTGAAGATGCCATGGGATGTAAGGACATTGCCAGACAACTGGTAGAAGATGAACCTGGAAGGAACTTGAAGGTAAAATTCAGAAGCAGATTTTTCATAGTTAAAAGTGCTGCAATACTGAATTGTATCATTTAATATTCTTTTTCTCTCATTATCCTTTTTCTCACCAAGTTGCTTCCACTGCTCAATTCGTCTAATTATAGTCATTGACTTTCTCCAGATCGGCTTTTTGCTTGGCTAATGATGATAATACAGTAATAATAATATTAATGATAATAAAAATAATAATGAGTACTATAAAATTCTCTATGGTTTTAAGGGAATAAATAGTAATAATTATTTACTTATGTATTCTTATAGAGCATAAATGGTAATTAATTACTACAATAGTAAAATTATACATATATTTTCCATATTTATAAATTAAATAGAGAATTGTCTATACAGTATACTGTATTGTTATTAGAGCTTGAAATATTTTTTATCTGGTTTTATAATTCTCCAAACTAGATGTGTAAAAGTTTTTTAAATAAAGAATTTATTGCTTAGCATTTCTTCTCATTAATTGCAGGTTATCATGGGAGGTGGTCGTCAGGAAATGGGAGCTCAGAAAATAGAACCAGAAAAAAGGAAATGCGTGAGAACAGATGGCGTAGATCTCGTTAAGCAGTGGATGAATGATAAAGCCGCTCAAGGAAAAACAAGTGCCTATGCTACTACTACACGTGAATTGAAAGCTATTAACCCTGAAGATACCGACTACATAATGGGTAAGTGTCGACTTCAGAGGAATCATTTCATATTACTGTATTACTCATTTTGATCAAAATGAGTAATACAGTAATGCAGTAGGATTTCAAGATCTTTTCTATGAGTAAATAATTATTTTCCTTTTAGTTTTGGCAAAACTATCAAAACACCTTCAAAAAGTCATATGTAGTTAACTCTTTGTATGAGTATAAAGTTCTCTTTTTGATATCTATATTGACTGGCTGTTGGAGGAGTAATGAACCTGAAACATGGAAGTTATAAATTCTAGAGCATTAGTCTCAGTGTAGGTAGTGCATTTCTTATTGGTTTTCAGAAAGAGATAACTGTTTCCTTTATCAAATTTATATCTTCAAAGTCTAGTAGTGGAGGAAGCTTAGATTGAAATAACCAATTGTTTTATTATAACATTAGCTGCCATAATGGTGCCTTGTACTCTTTAACACATTGCCAGTTGTGAAAAACAGCTGCAACCTTGTTTCAATGGAAATGAAATGGTAGAAATTGTTTCAAAAATATTCATTTCATACAATAAGTAAACAGAAATTTACATTTTGTGAAATGTCAGTAATTTTATAGTGTATATTATGTAATTAATTTATCCAAGGCTTGTTTGGAGAGATCCATGTGCCATACGAAGTTGACAGAGACAAGAGTTTAGATGGTACACCCCACATCAAGGATATGGTTGAAGTTGCCCTCAAACGATTACAGAAGAGCGATAACGGATTCTTCCTTTTGGTATGTGGTATTATCTACAAAAATTCTAGTACAGTATCTTGCAGTATAAGAAAAGAAGAAATGTATTCTCATACTTCCTTGAATATAATCTTACATCCTGGCAGTCTTGGAGCCTCCTCCCAGCAGGAAAGGGGGAACTACTGCATATTGAGAATTAATCACTGATTTTCCTCTTTTATCATAATTACGTGTTTGCTAATGTTATGATTACATTTAATTATGAATTTTGATGTTTTTCTTTTCAATATATTATTTTTTAATTAATAATATTAACATTTCATATCATAACCTGGTCGTTTCTCAACCATTAAAACATGTATCTATCAAAAATTCTTAAGCTTTAAAATTTTCTCATTCACCAGGTTGAGGGAGGCCGAATTGATCATGGTATGCATTATGGTATGGCCAAGAGGGCTTTGGAAGAGCTTGTTGCTATGGATGAAGCTGTACAGCTAGCTCTGGAAATGGTAAACTTGGAAGAGACGCTCATTGTTGTGACTGCAGATCACTCTCATGTCATGACCATTAATGGATATCCTGATCGAGGCAACAATATTTTAGGTAAGATGTACAGTATCTTGAAGCATTTTATATATACTTTTTGCAGCAAATTCAACAAATAATCACCATAGACTTTTTTTTTATTTTGAATCTGTAGCTATTTTTCTATAAAAGTTACTGTATTATTGAAACTTAGTAAATACAGCCTGGAGTACAAATCATTATAAATTAATGAAGTTCCAAAGATATAGTCAAATAAAGTTCATTATAAATAACTAAAGCTATAATTACTGGTAAAAGTTCGTAATATCATATGCCTCTTATGTTTATACCTCCATAATATTTCCTATTATTACATTGAATTAGAAGTATCTGTCAAATTGGTCTTTTTTTAGGTATCGTAACAGAGACTGAGGATATATCTGATGGTCTCCCTTTTACAACCCTAATGTTTACTAATGGGCAAGGTTACAATTATAGCTGGAATGGTAAAGAAGTAAGTACATTATTTTTAGCATTTTTATTTTCAAAGAAAGTTTTGCATTTATACAAACTTTATTTTACACAACTTTTTTTTTTCTTGAATAGCATGTTTCCTTTATCAAATTAATATCTTCAAAGACCAGTCGTGGAGGAAGCTTAGATTGAAATAACCAATTGTTTTATTATTATATTAACTGCCATGATGGTGCCTTGTACTCTTAACACATTGCCAGTAGTGAAAAACAGCTGCAAACCTGTTTCAATGGAAATTAAAATGGTAGAAATTGTTTTAAAATTACTCACTTCATACAATAAGTAAACAGAAATATACATTTTGTGAAATAATAAATATTTTTATAAAATTATAAATTCTCGCTCTTTATTTACAAATTCAAAATTTAAGACATGGTGTATATTTTCAAGAAAAAAAATTTATCTTTATTTTTATCTAACGTTAAATCTGTTTTTCCGTTGTTCCCTGCAGGGGGGGGGGGTTAGTGGCTAATATCAACACACGCAGAGTAGAGGAATAATTCTTTTAATCAAGCACTGCATTAAACTCAACATCCAATGTGTGATATACCAGTACACTATGAATATAATGAATTCAACATTTTTATTTTTAAAAGAGGGAGCGATTTAGTTATCCTTGAGTTCTTCCCTACCCATTATTGGTTTTCTTTAATATGTTCTTTATAATAAACATATACGGTATATACTGTATATGGAACTTTTTTTTTTTATCGATATCATCATTATCATCATTCTGAGACAAAAAGCAAACATTAGCCTAAAGAATTTTTATTTTTCTTCCTCATATTATTATTATTGTTGTTGTTTGCCACAACTGAAAAATACTAATTCTGCCTCTCCAGATTTTATCAGATAAATCCGAAGTACATTGACTCAAGGTCCATTAAATCAATGGTTGAGTGTATTGCCTGACTGTGACTGAAAACAAAATCTTATTTTCTTTATAGGTTGTTAGACGTAACCTGACAGGTGTTGATACAACGGATAAAGACTTTGAGTCTCCAGCAGGTGTCCCTACTTTTGATGGTTCAGAAACTCATGGTGGAGAGGACGTAGCTGCTTTTGCACTTGGTGAGCTTTACATTTATTATCGTATAAGATCTGTTGAAATCCGCCACAATTGTTTGCTGCATTTTATAATTTTTCTTTATTTTTAAACATATCGAAATAATCAGCATGACTGTCATTGCTGTAGCAAATGAACCGAGACAGAAGGACTAACCATATTTTTTTTTTTTTCTCGTTTTTTGTTACTTTGCATCATCTATTTCCAAGGAATGAGAATTTGCAAGCCCCTGCACTATCCTATCTTTTCTTCCCTTTCAAGGCATTCTCTCTGACATGTAAGGTATAAAAGATAATTTTTTTCTTCCAAACTCCATTGGAGATTGGATTCAGACACTTTCCAACCCCGATGGAGTATACAGTATGTATACAAGCACTTTCAACCCCACTAAGCTATGTATTGAAACACTTTCTAACCCCATTGGAGTTGTATCTACTCACTTTCCACCTTCAAAGGAGACAGTATTCAAAGTCTCTCCCCACTACCAAAGCAAACTGTATTCTGTTAATACCCGATTTTTTTTCTTCTTCTTTATACAGTATTCCCCAAAAAGTAGGAGTTGGCAACAAATGGAATGAGAATTTTTTATTTTTAGTAATATAACTTCATAACGCCTTTCACATACTTAACTCTTCAAACAGCTGTTTTGTGATACGAGATGTATGTTCATCCTAGCTGCATATTTTAAAATCAGAGACTCTTATAGATACATTTAAGTAACTATAAGAAGGTGCCATCAACTTTAAAAATGAAAGTGTTGGTATAAAATGTGCATTACTACGACCTGACTGGATTTGAGATTTTACATGGTTATTCTAGTTATATATGACTAAGGTTATACTACACTCATAATTTAGGAGTAATCATTAGCAACTCTGAGGCGGCAGGTCGAGGGTTCGCGCCCCGTCACGGACTGAGGTTAGTAAGGGCATACACTCAGGGTAACGATTACATCTGCCAAAACAAGCCCTTAGTAGAAAAGGGAATTCGTGACGTAAAACTGAAACCATTAGTTTTTTGTAATATTCTTTTCATAATTAATTCTTTCTCTCATACTTGACATTTTTCTCTTTCTTTTTTGGAATTGGGTAAGTTTTATCAGAGTGAGTAGCTCAGTATCCACTGCCGAAGAGATCATCATCTTTGACTCGGAATTTTTTTTTTTTTCCCCTTGGGTAGGACAGTAACAATGCCTCCTTGTTCCCCTGCGTGTTGGCAAAATTCGACTAAATAATGTAGAGCAGGGGACTCTAGCATTGTATTTTCCTCTTACAGAGAATTTTGGGATACAAGGGGGTTATGGCAAAACCAACCAGAATCTTAGTAACTGGGTCTCTGAATGTGTATGATATGGATCAAATAAGAGTAAATATCAAGATATTAGTGGTATGTAATTAGGAAAACTGGTTGTGTTAGAATAGAGTAAAAGAAATTTGAAAGAGAACTGTCAGACAAGTTTCGAAGTGTGTAGGTGAGGTGTCTGGAGTAGAGAGTGGGTAAGAGAAGTTCCCTTTTAGTGAGTGAGGAAATGTGTAATGATAAGATTATGATGTGAGGCTGGATGTTTGTGTATGCATACAGTCCAGGTAGTTGAAGAAATGAGGAGGAAAAAAAGGGGGTTTTGAAATTATCGGAATGTGTATGATTTGGATTGAATGTCAATGAAGTGTTGATGGGTGACTTGCAAGCTAGAGAAGGAACTGAGTCAGTGGAGAGTGTAATTGCGAAGTAGGGTGTCCTTTAATGGAAGTGAAGATAATATGAGATGTGACTTGAGAAGAAGTGGGTGAATATTATATTCTGAGTAAAGTAATAAAGATATGGGTCATAGTGGATGGTGAGAGAGTAGTTGAAAGAGCATTCATGGATTATGTAGTGATAGCCAATGAGAAGGATATATGAAAGAGTAATTATGCCTATGGCATTGTATGTAGGAGAGACCAAGAGGAAGAGATTAAGTTAAATATAACAGAGATAAGGTATATAAGAAGTATTATAGGTGTATTTATGAGAGACAGAGTGAGATATGAAGAGATAAGACAAAGAACAAGTGTTGAAAGAACAAGTCTGAAGAAGTCTTGATTAAGGAGCTTTCTCGCAAACCAAACTGGGTTTCCTTCGCAATAACGATATCAAAAGGATTTGAATATGTGCCTTACAAACTGAAGCAATGGCCTACAGGCACAATTGTCCACCCATTTCGTGGGGGCAAACAATGGACACAACCTGGGTATTCTACAAAATATCCCAAACTACAGTCATACCAAAATAAACAGCAAAGAGCTAATGAAACAATCCCCTATACGCGAGACTACAGAAAGAGACACGATACAAAGCTCTCTTATCGCCGTCCACGCACAAGAGACTTCTCCTGGAGTGATGGCTCTTACAACCCTAGACACTCACCTAGGCATACAAACTTTCGGAAGGCCCGATCATACCACGGCACGTACTCAAACCAGCGTTACACATCCAACGGCAGGTACAGACACCAGGATCCATGGGCTAACCCCAGAACACACTACAATGATGAATTCCCAGCAGAATCACACAGTCGAAACCACAACTATGACTATGGATACCACCCCAATGAAACATGGTAAGAATATATTATTAGTACATGTGAACGCTCAGTCCCTGCTCGCTCATTTTGAGGAAATAATAATGCTAACAAAAGACTACAACATAGACATCCTCTGTGTAAGTGAAACTTGGCTTCCTCCTACAACTGAAAATAAATATGTGAATATCCCAGAGTTTAAAATATTTCGCAATGACCATGGCCGAGGGGGTGGGGTTTGTATTTATGTTAGAAATTATCTTAGTGCATCAGAAATAACCACAGGTTTAGAAAAAACTGAGGAGCTCGAAGATTTATGGATCACTGTGCAGTATCAGAAACTTCCATCTTTCATTGTAGGGTGTGTTTACCGTCACCCTAAAGCACCTACCAGTTCATTCAATCATCTGCTAGAAACATTCAGAAATATCTGTGTGCGTCATAAACCCATATACATACTTGGTGATTTTAATGATGACTTGCTCTCAGCAGATAACAAAATGAAAAGGGTGATCAACACTGTATACATACTTGGTGATTTTAATGATGACTTGCTCTCAGCAGATAACAAAATGAAAAGGGTGATCAACACTGTGAAGTTAACACAAATAGTGACAAAACCGACCCGCATAACCCCTAATTCTAGGACTCTTATAGATCTGATAATAACAAATAAAGTGGAAAGTATACCCTATTGGGACGTAGTTCCCTGCCCAATTGCAGACCACGAGCTGAACATTGCTATGCTAAACATAAACAAGCCGAAAAGGAAGCCTCTCCTCAAGACATTCCGGTGTCTAAAAAATTACTCCCCTGATATCTTTTGTGAAACATTAATCAACAACACAAATGCACTTAATAGAATTAAATACACAGATAACGTCGATTTGCAGGTTGAGATTTTAACAAAAGTCTTCCTTGAATGCTTAGATAGTTGTGCACCCATTGTAACAAGAAAAATAACCCGCCCCTCAGCCCCCTGGCTAACTAATGACATCAAAGAGGCAATGCAAATCAGAAATCAAATACAAAAAGAGCTAAAAATGAATAGATATGATATGACTCTCCGAGAACGTTATAAAACAGAAAAGAAAAGTGTCAGATCTCTCATCAGTGTAAGTAAAAAAGACTTTTACAAAAAACAATTTAATGACTCTAGACATGATACAGCAGCAACATGGAAAGTGATAAGAAGCATGATACCAAATGAAAAGAGTACCTCAGAAAGTTATGGAAATATTACGGAGTTGAAAGACAAAGCAGATAACTTTAATAACTATTTTGCTAACGTTGGCAAAAATACATATGAAAAAACTCAAGAAAACATCAACTCAGTGAATATGAGTAATTGCTTAAATGTCAATTCTTCCAATGAAAACACAAGAGAGTACTTCAAGCTAACTCCTATAGATTGTGCTACCCTAATTCTTACCATAAAGAGCCTAAGAAACTCTGGCTCTTATGGTTCAGATGGTATACCATTTCAGTTCATCAAAGATGCTCTACCCATGATTGCATCCTATATTCTAACTATTATGAACACTTCCATTGTTACTAAAAAGTTTCCTGACTCTTGGAAAATATCACATGTAATACCTCTGCATAAAAAGGGGAACAGAGAAGATGTGACAAACTATCGTCCCATTTCCCTGCTACCCATTTTCTCTAAAATATTAGAAAAATTGTTGCATGCCAACTTATGTCATATTTAGAATCAAATAGACTACTAACGATTAGCCAACATGGTTTCAGACCAAAACTCTCGACGGAAACTGCACTGCTTAAAGTTACGAATAGTATATATAATAATATAGATATGAAAAAAATATCTCTTCTCGTATTATTAGACTTATCAAAAGCCTTCGACAGTGTAAACCATGAAATTCTTTTAAGTAAATGTATTAACTTAAATATTGATCCAAGCTGGTTTAGCGAGTATCTATCTAATCGTAAACAGTCCATACGTCTTAACAACATTATCTCTGTGCCAAAAGATGTATCATTTGGTGTTCCACAGGGATCAGTACTTGGTCCTATCCTCTTCTCCATTTACGTAA
Source organism: Halocaridina rubra (assembly GCA_037179515.1). Lineage (NCBI taxonomy): Eukaryota > Metazoa > Arthropoda > Malacostraca > Decapoda > Atyidae > Halocaridina > Halocaridina rubra. Next base: position 82,927 of record JAXCGZ010022822.1, on the reverse strand, counting down.
ATGATCTATCTTCTTTCATTTCTGACTGTCTAGTCGTACAATATGCAGATGACACTCAACTACTCCTTAGTGGTGATATTAATAACCTACCAGAGCTAACTTTAAGAGCAGAAAACACTCAGTCAAAAATTAAAACCTATTTCCAAGAAATTGGGCTGTTAATTAACGAAAGTAAAACACAGTGCATATTTATTGGTTCAAGGTTCCACATAGCACAAATTCCAGAAAACACAACAATTAATTTTTGCGACAATATTATCACACCTAGCAAAACAGTCAAAAACCTAGGAATTCACTTTGATAACCACATGTTGTTTGATTCCCACATAGATAAAGTATGCAAAAAGGTTACAGGAACATTAATGTACTTATCACGTATAAAAGACAATTTTGAGACTACCACTCGAATAACTGTTGTTGAATCTCTAGCCCTAAGTCACATTAATTACTGCACAACTGTTTGGGGATCTACCACTAAGACTCAGATAAACAGAATACAGAAGCTTATTAATTTTGCAGCTCGAGTTGCCCTGGGAGGAATAAGAAAATATGACCACATCACACCAGCTCTCAATAAACTTGGGTAGCTGCAGGCAGAAAATAAGGTCGCTTATGCTATTTATGTTTTTGTATTCAAAATTTTGGACCATCATTATCCTAGCTGGCTATTTGATTTAAAAACAGTCAGGGATATAAGGGGAACCAACACAAGACAGAGCAGTGAGCTCTTCATTCACAGAACAAACACAGAAGCAGGTTCAAAGATGATCACTATCAAAGGGCCAACACTCTGGAATAATATTCCAGAGCATCTTAAAAATGCATCCTCCTTCACAGCTTTCAAAGGCAAACTATATAGTTTTCTTTTGGACAAATAGTTGCTGCTCATTAAGAACTAATTATTCTCATTGTAAGGAAACAAATATGGAAATGATGCCGATAATAACGATCCTGTATCTAGTGGCATACTTACTACTTTATTATTAACATTTTTATTACAGCATTATTATTTTCTATGAAAGCTACATTTAATTTAACTATATGTCTAACCCTCTTATTTATTAGTTTAATTACATGTCTACTTATAAGTTACTATTAATGTTGAATAACCATTGTACAAAATGGAAATAAATGTTTTGATTTGATTTGATTTGAGTGTGTAGAGACCAGAAGTAATTTGAGTAAAGCCAAATGGAAGACAGTTAATGATATGCATGAAAAGGGTGAGAAATGCTTTGGGTATACATGAAACTCCGTATAGGTGACACATAACATGCCTGCTAGCATATTAAACTTGGATGGGGGGGGGTTGCCTTATAATAAAGAGGTGGGTAAAACAGCTGCAGCCATCGGGCCTCACAGCAAAAGATCCTTCCCCACTTGCCTTGTGGATGATCCAATCAGGAAGGTGGTGGAAGGTTATTGTGGAAACCCTTTATCCCCAAGCAAGTATGAGGAGTGATTGAGGTATGTTTGGTCTTGATGAGTGTGTGCTTTGACTTCACCACCTTCATAAAAGAGGGATTGAAGCCTTTGGAGTTCATGCTTTGACTTGACCACCTTCTTACAAGAGGGACTGCAGCCTTTGGATATGTATGTACATACATAGTCAATGGCCGGTATCCCCTTTGTAGGGAGTGGCCGAGTCAAAGCACACATTCATTAAAAGCTAATATATCTGTCTCTCCTCTTAGCTCCCAGGGAATAAAGCTCAGTTCTGGTACAGTCCCCCTCTACTACCCTGCTTGAAGAACCCACAGGGCAAGTGGGCAAGGATCTTTCACAGTGAGGATCGACAGCCGTAGCTGGTTTACCCCCATTGCTTCAGAAATCCACACTCTCTTTTATAGTTGTTCATTAATCATTCTTTCCTCATGTCCAAACCATATCCACTCTGTGTATGTGTGCCTATTCCCAAGAGGGAAGGTGTGACAGTTGTGGTGAGTGAATCTTTTGGTGAATGTCTAGGTCACCCACTTTATAAGGGGACTACAGTAATGTATAAGTATATACGCAGTTCTCTCTGAAGCCAGATGAATAGCTACAACTGTAACCATAAATATTGAGCAGGAGAAATTCATCAAGTCCTACTCAACCTTGTCTTTCCAATCATTTGGTTGCCTTTCACACAACCAAGAATTACAAGAGAAAGAGATATCAACCACAATCTGGAATATCTCTTTCAGTTGCCTCCTACTCCTTGCTGGGTATCAAAGATGATATGCTCTCTCTCTCCATCATCAGGATAGATGAAAATATTATATAAAGCTAAATTAAGATAACTCATAACATCTAGCAATATGATGATAATTTCTATTTCAAGTCTTTATACTTCATTGATGAAAAACAAAATATAACTTCAAGAAGTGGTTAATCAATTAAAATATTAAAGCATACATGTATCAATCCCAAAATAACTTAAAGTGAGCAATTTCTCAATAAATTTATGCTGTCTAGCTAGCTAAGATTTAAACTTTTACTCACTATTTATGCAGTATTATAATGGTGTCCATAACCATGTTAAATATATTTCAGGACCGATGGCTCACCTGTTTCATAGAGTTCATGAGCAGTCATACGTGGCTCATGTCATGGGTTATGCAGCATGCATTGGGCCCTACCAAGATTGTGATCGCCCAGTTAAAGTTCCTCATAACATATACGATACCATAAAAGATGAAGTCCGAGAAGGCCTAAAATCTGGCTCATCAGCGAATAATTTTAGTGTTATTAGTATTTTCCTGATTGCTACTGTGCAGATTACAAGTTTTTTTCAGTGCTGATAGTAAGACTCTCGTGATCTGAACTGTGTTATTTGCTACTGAAGAGCCTACTTTAAAGCCACTTTAATGTCTAATTAGCAAAGCTATTTAGCAGAATTATGACTGAATATTCGTGATTCAAATTTGTTTGCAAGCAAGTTACAAGCAAAACAATTCTGAAACAAATTTGCAATTACATTTTTTTAATCACAACAGCTTGCAATAGACCTAAATTAAAGTGCACTATATTGCCTAATGCTAAATTATGGTCTGCTTGTAATAAGCATAGTATCTGCAGTTTCATTAAAGGAGAGATTTGTACTAAAATATACTGAACGTTGTTATTACCAAATGCAATTTGGTATTGTTACCAAAACTTATTTAAAAAATGTATATATATTAATTTTAACTAATATTGTTCTTCTCACATAAGTTACCAAGTATATTTTAAATGCAAACATTCTAGGCACTGCAATATTTAAAGTAGCCAGTATACTGTAACTTATAACTAGTATTTATTTATATATGATTATATCTGAGCAGTTTACCACACCACAGACAAATACATTGGCTGTAAAAATCTGTGGTAAATGTAATTATTTATATTTAACTTACCCAGTGTAAGTGTAGAGCTACTTCAGTAATAGCTATACATAATCATGACTTTTAATTTCTTACTTATGGTGCTTGATACCTAAATTGGACGACAACTTTAATTAAAACGTCAAAGCGTATACTCAAAGCAAGAGCTCTTTCAAGCATCTTTGAACTGGATAGAACTGAGAGCAAATGAAAGATGTGGACTTATCTTCATTATTTTTTGTAAGACAGGCAAGATAGATAAAATTCTGAATAGTTAGCCAGACATCATAATTAGTTATACTGTATATAGTTGTATTAATAGGGTATAGTGTAATACTAAGTTGTTAGAGAGTAATGTTGTGACAATGTCATATGATCTCGCTGTCTTACTTATCTAAAAATTCACTATGCTATCACACATTCCTGTTATTTAAAAAAATCACTCGTAATCATTTGCTCAAAAATTATTTACCATATTTACAATGCTAGAATATATAACAACTACTGTCTTGTAACAACATTTCCTTCAAATACACGTATATATATCGAAATGAAAAAATAAACAAATTTATGCACTTAGAATACTCCAACATGAAAGCTAGGGAAATGCATTATAAACCGAAGATATTACTGTCTGTACAGAAAGTAAAAAGGAAAAAAAAAAAGTATGCTTTACCTTCCTAGAGAATAGCTATGTACTGTATAAAGAAATAAGATTGGACTTAACATTTGTTTTGACAGCTTTGCTTTGATCAGTAATGAATATTTAAGGACTGTAATAGCACAATGGTTAGAACATGCAACTTGAGAAGTGACAAACCTACAATCAAGCCCATTGTTGGGCATTAGGAAAGGTATTCAGACTTTATTCCCCACCTTCAACATGTGTCTATCCTCAAAATGGGGATTAATACTAACAAAATGGTAATTTAACATTGGCTCTTTATCACTACGTACAATTGTGAATGCGAAGCAACGCATATATTTAGAGAAAACGGTTAGAATTTTTTTTTGCTGTGCAGCATTTTTGACTCTGCTAAGAGAAAGTATTATGTATGACAAAATGCTCATTTATTTCTCAGCTAACATCAAATAAACATTCCTTCCTCTGTCTTACGCCATATGTAAACTGATCACTACAGAAAACCAATGTATCTATATCCTCAGTTCCTCGAGAAGTTTGTATTCATAGTCTATTTAGAGAACTGTAGCACAATATCTCTGAGGAGTTGCTCATCTAAGCTGGCCGCAGCAAATGGCGTTCCAGTTCTCCTTGTAAAAGAATGTCTTTTATCTACATTAAACAGTGTTACCCTCGTTTTTCCCCTTTAGAGGCTCTTCACCCTTTCCTGCCATCTTACGAGCTTAATACCACCTACACCTGCTATACAAGTAAAACTAGGAAAACGGCTCTTGATACTTATTATTATTATATATATATATATATATATATATATATATATATATATATATATATATATATATATAATTTTTTATTATTATTATTATTATTATTATTAAAGTGTGACACCAGGACGGACCAAAAAAACTAATAAAAATAAAACTACCCTCATCAGGCCTTGAGAAGTAAGTAAATGCCCAACCATCATTTTAACTTCTTGTACAAACACCTTTAACTGTCAATATTAACTATGTCAAATTACATAACCCCTTTGAAATATCTCATCCTTCATGAAAATTTCTTATTTTCTTCGTCATTCCATGTACAAATTTTTACACGTTAAGTGATAATTAGGATAGATGAACTATTTCATTTTCAGTTATTGAAATTCAAACATTTCCCAAGCGATTATTATTTCCAAAGACTCATTAACTATTTTCGCTAGTAAGGCTCTCTCTGATTTCCCATTGCACACTACTATCTTTAAACAAATTAACCACAGGTTATAAACCTTTTTACCTCTGCCATTCCCTTTTCACCAATTCTCACTCTCCACTTAACTTTCCTTATTTTTGTTATCTTTGGCAACTTTCTAAACAGAATGATAGGATATGTCAATGAAAAGAGAATTAGAATAAGACATGGGAAATCCTACTAAGTACTCACATTACTTCTTCGTATTTTTGGTTGACTTCTTTGCCTTTCTCTGACTGCTCAAGTCTTCCATTTTTTTATCAAGCTTTCTTTGCATTTGCTTCCGTTTATCATCTGGAGGCTTTTTTGAAGGTATACCACTACCAGGATACAACACGCCTTCCTTGTTAATCATCTGAGAAAAATCAGAATTATTAATTACAGTCAATGAGGATATATCAAATGTGTTCAGTCTATAGCAGATATCCTTTTACTCTAAAGTATAAAAAAAATACTAAAAAGAGATGTTTCCATTTGTTACCAGTATTTCAGATGTGCCAGCGTCCTGCATATATCCTCACAATCCAAAGTATTACACAGTTTTGAATCCAATCTAAAACCTATATGAAAATATTACAAAGTACTGTTTGAAATTTGTATAAGAGGCAGGAGTTGCTCAATAATATTAAATACTTTTACTGTACAAAAAGAATTATGTGCAGAAACCTTAACAAATAAATACCAACACACCATTCTAGCGTGATGGCGAGCTTGATCACCACATCCGTGTATTTCAGCCATGTGGTGTGCAAGGCAGAAGGTCTTTCGGCAAAATGGACACAACTGGAATATGACACTTGTGGGTGTCTTACATTTAGGCTGAGAACATGTATTATTTTCCTGAAATGAAGAGAAAATACATTATATAGTTGATCCATGCATAACATCTCACACTAAAGGCAGCCAGGTGGCCACAGCTATATACACAAACAAATATCATAACATGGAATATTGCTAGAGTGACCAGCCTCTAACAGGTGCCAGTATCTCGGGAGTAGCAGAGGTTAGTTGTGGCAGCCTCATCATCTGATTAGAAACTAGCGGGTGGACCCAAGATGATGATGCTGACACACAATTACCTGTGCGGACAAAGTCCACCTAGCCAGGCTGTGATGTGGGTACCATTCAGCCCTACTGAGCTATCGGAAGAAGCTGGAGGACTCTGTTAATGATGCCTGTCCAGGATGTAAATCGTCGCCTCGTACAATCATACATATATGGAAGCACTAAATGCAACCACATATGCCAACAGCATTAAAGATGACTTACACTCCCTAAGGCTGATTAGCCAGGCAGCTTAAGAACATCAACACAAGGAAAATCACTTATTTTCATCTCACTAATCATACTCATTCCCTCACAGTTATGCAAATATTTACCGTGATAATGGAGATATTGATAACAACAGACATCGCAAGAAATAAATTCTAATATTTAAATGGCATTAGCCATACAAAATTTTATAACAGCAGACTACAATCTGCTTTTAGGTTCATATCTAAACTCAAACCTTACAATTCCTGGTTTACCCTTACACCTTCCACAGGCATAGAGTCACTGTAAATGCCCTGTTAGGAAAAGGCCTCATTCATGGCCAGGAAGCTAAGGGAACAACAACAACACAGGGAAAATTACTTCTTTTCATTTTGCTAATCACACATTCCCTCACAGTCATGCAAATATTTACAGTGATTATGGAGATATTGATAACAGACGTGGCAGGAAATGTTTTCTGGTATTCAAAAAGCATAAGCTAAACAAAATTTTTTAACGGCAGACTACAATTTGCTCTCATGTTCATACCTAAAATATAAAAAATTTCAATTCCTGGTTTACCTTGACACCTTCCACAGGCATGGAGTCACTGTAAATGCTCTCTTTAGGAAAGGCCACATTCATGACGGTAACTATGTCCAAAAATCCTCTATACAGGGGGTCCATGACTTATGTCAGTTCGGTTCCTCAAGACATGACGCAACCCGATTTTCCGCATAAGTCGGAACCTAAACAAGCACCTACATCACCCACCCACGCTAAAGCAGTAGTAAATTCATAATCTAAGACATAAAAACAACCATTCTATGACATATAAAAGCATAATTAGATGTAAAAACGAGAACAATTCCTTATATATCACTATTCCTTACCTTTACTCTTGCAGTTGGCTTGCACACTAGAAGAGGCATTGCAAAGGATGGAGAGACAGGCTTATTAGAAGGAGGAGCTGGAGAGGCAGGTGCTGCAGTGACTGGGGCAGGTGAGTGTGGAGAAGCAAGAGAACCTGCAGCTGGTGCTGGAGATACTGGGGCAGGAGAGGCAGCTGAAGTAAAGGGTACAGGATTTGTTGCTGGGGGTTCTTTCTTGAAGATACGTTCCAGGCGAGTCTGGAGGGATGCCATCTTCTTCACCCAAATCTGCCTGTAACACCGCAGGCAATCCATGACCGCTCTGGTGACTTTAGTGTACCTGGCAATGTTGGGGTCCTCAGCCTCTAATTAAGTCAACCCTTCCTCTATCAGGGCAAAACCTTCTTCCATGCCCTTGCTTGTAAATCTCTTGGGCTCTGGGGTTAGCATTTCTTTCTCGTCTTCAATTATCTGCTTCTCCAGATTAATGAGGTCCTTAGTGGATAACTCCTCTCTATGAGATTTCAGCAGGTCTGTTACATCCTCAGCCACCACCTCCAACTTAAGCTCCATACTCTGGGTAACAACGTTATTGATGACAGCCTCACCTGCTTCCTCAAAACCATGGAAGTCATTCACAAACAGGGGACAGTTTTTTTCCATATCCCATTCAAGTTCGTCTGTTTAACTTCCTCCCAAGTATAAGCAATGTTCTTGACGGCTTGAAGAAAGTTGTAAAACTTCCAAAATTCTTTGAGAGTCCAGTTCTTGTCCTTCTCAGTTGCCCTTAGAGCCATAGCGATTATCCTTCGGAGGAAGTAGGCCTTGAAAGAGGTAATGACACCCTGATCCATTGGCTGAAACAGAGCAGTGGTATTAGGTGGAGGGTAAACAACCTTGACATCCGGATGATAATCATCCAAATAGGCAAGGTGACTGGGGGCAATGTCCAAAATTGGCAACACCTTAAAGGTCAGACCCTTGGAAGAACAGTACCTCTCCACTTCTTGCACAAAATGATTTCTGAACCAGTCCTCAAAAATCTGAAGGGTTACCCAAGCCTTCTCGTTCTACTTCTAGATGACATGCAGTTGACCCTTCCAAAAGCCCTTGGATTATTTGCCAAGTACACCAACAACGGCTTCAGCTTGAAGTCGCCAGGAAGCATTAGCCCCCAAAAGTAAAGTCAGTCTCTCCTTGCTGACTTTATGGCCTGGTGCTGTCAACTCCTCCTTGGCAGTGTACGTACAACTAGGCTTACGCTTCCAGAACTATGCGGACTCATCCACATTAAACACTTTTTCAGCATGGTAAGCCCTCTCCCTCATTATCTCAGCCAACACACTAGGAAAATCACTTGCTGCTCTCTCATCATCACAAGCAGCTTCACCATGCACCTTAAGGTTATGCAAATTATCACAAGCCTTACACTGCAAAAACCAACCCCTAATGGCCATAAACTCTTCACTTTCACTCCCTTCCCCTTTTCCCTTTTCACGGCATTAAACAATATCTAATTTCCTCAAAGCACTGCCATCAGTAGAATCTCCTATACGCTTGGGAGGCAGAATACAGGCCATAAAATTATCGTGAACACGAGCGTAACAAACCAGAGAGCGAATGAGCACAAGAACAATATGGCGTACAAGTGGGAACTGGGTGATGCATCTGCCTCAGTCTAATGCTGTGTGACAATGTATTCTGCCACACTCAACAAACTTTTCCAAACTCGAAGTTCGTATTTACAATTACGTACGTGTATTTGGTAATTTTGTAAATAAATTCAAACTAGGTCCTTCACATAACCAAATTCATATATAAATAAATAAATAAAAACATTAACTTGATATATACATTCATAGAAATGCTGTGTTAATGTACTCTTTTGCCACACTCAACAAATTGTTCCACACGAAGATCTAATTTACAACTATGTACTGTATTTGGTAATTTTGTAAAAAAAAATTCAAATTCGGTCCTTCACATGATCGAATACATCAACAAATAAATAAATAACAATATTAACTAGATATATACATACCGGTACACAACAATGCTACGCAACAATGTATTCTTCCGCCACGCTCAACAAACTGTTCTGCACACAGAGTTTGTACTTACCACACAAACCACATATGTTGAAAAAAGTATTTATTAATAATTTATGAGAGATGCATCATAACCACGACATATTGTAAGTCGAGGACCCCTTTACTGTCCTTTCATTCTCCAGCCTTTCTGTGTAAAGCCACCTAAGCAAATTTGTTATACTCTCTCCATTAACTTTTCTAGTTTTCACAGACATTTATAAGTTTTTCATTCCAGGCTACTATCTTCCTTTACACTCACTCCCACATATCTGGGACTGTTAACCTCCTTATTTGACAAACCGTTTAATATTCCTGCAAAGTTTTCAATTCTCTATTCTTAGAGCATTTCATCTTTTAAGTCTTTCCGTCAATGACTCGTAGCTTTCTCTTCATATTTATTCTTCCACAAGCAGCAAATATTGTGCAAGTAAACTTATGTACCGATTACTGCTTCAGAATGGTACCCATCACAGATTTATCCCATAATCTAGAAATCTTTAAACTGGCTAAAAAATAATAATCTAATCATTGCAGTCCAAGTACTATGTCTTATATATTCCTATATTCTTTACAAAAAAGTCTAATTTATCCAGTAAGCAATAATAAGATAATTAGATTATAGCTTTTGGTCATTATCTAATATTATAGGGGTCACTGTTGTTTGTCGTACCAATGTTCATTCTCTCACTCTTTTGTCATTAAAATATTAAGCAATGTCGAAAAACTTCCCTGCTCTTTAGGTTTTTGTCAATAGATGGGACTAATTGTGTATGATGTCATGGCTTCAAGACATCACTGACTCATTCAAGCATATTCATTATTTTCTTACTACCGCTAATATTTATTTGTTTTATATTATTCCCTGCTAATTGTGTTGCTTTGTCTCATTTATGGTGTATTTTGAATTAGATATGGCAGATAACGGTAGTGGTATACATAAATATGTTATGTTAAATGCCTGAGGTGAAGATGGAAATAATTCCTCCTTTCCTCCATCATCCTTCCCTCAACCATTGTCTGCTGCTGTTATCAAGTGTACTATAACTACCGAAAGTTTTTTCTTTTCCTTTATTGCTATTTCAAATTTATAGTTACTTATGTTTATGTATAACGTCTCATTTTATAAGACATACATATAGGATGGCCAGTCCCTATTAGACCCTAATTACATTAAATCTAATGGGAAAAATAGTTTCACTGTTCGTAGTTTCATTATTAGTTGCGTTTTCATGGTCCCAAGTAGTGATGAACAATTGTGACCCCTGTATTTACAACAACATGATAACATAATTACAAAATCTTACAATTTGGAGAGTTTAACTGAAGTATACTATAATGATAAGGGCGTGTATCCCAAGTAATATAAAAGAGGTCATTATAGAAGCAACATTTTTAAATATACTTTACCTTAGTAAACTGGGCAATGACACTGTCAAAATCTTCGTCTACTCCTTGGGCTATGTCGCTACCTTTGTTTTGAGATTTTTTATCTTTCTTCTTTGCTTTCTGCTGAGTAAAGTGACCAAGAAATTATACGTAAAAAAATATATATAAGACCATACAATCAATATTTTAAACAAAAAACTTACCACTTAATAAGTAATAATATTCACATCCTATTTTTAGTTCTTAACAGGGCAAAATATCAAAATGGAAAAAAAATAAAGTTTTAAAAATATTTTATAAAACACAAAACTTCCACTCACTCTTTTTTTCTCCTCATCTCTGGCTCTTTGAAGCCTCTCGCACTGTACTGTATGAACAGTAAAGTTTTGCTCTGGAATTGCCTTGCCACACAATGAACAACGTTTTGTTGGTTGTTTATTCTCTTCATCACAGAAGTTACTCTTACTGTTATCAATTACGACTTCTTGATACCTTCCATCAATAAAGCGAGTTTGCATTTTGACCTGAGTAGAACTGGCATTATTCACATCATCGCATAATACCTTTGACTTTGGCACTGCTCCACTGCTGCTTAAGGTAATGGTATTGGAATTTTTTATTACCTTTAAATTATTTTCTCTTTCAACAGAACAAAGGGTTTTATTGTTATTTGAGCTTCGAACATTTGGCTTCTGAATATTGGATTTATTTTTGTGTAGCACAATACTTCGCTTTTTGCCTTCACCACAACTATCATGTTGTAATCCAAATTCATCCGATAACTTGTAGACAATATGTCTCTCATAGCCATTAAGATTTGCTGGAAACTTATATGTCAGAGCATCTGAATCAACAAAACCTTGTATAATTTCCTTAAACTCAGTTCTATAAGCTTCATTTTCTTCTGAATCATCATCATCATCAGAAAAATCTTCACTATTATTGAGCTCTTTAATTCCAGCAAGTTCACCTTCTGTTGGCTTTTTAATGACAATAAAACGTTCCTTCCCTTCACCCTGGCTCTCGTGTAACAGCCCTAAGTTGCTTGCTATATCGTGAATCAAACGTCTTTCAAATGAATTCAAATTTGTTGGGAATGCTTGCATCTGATTATCTGATTTTACGAAACGATTGATAATGCCTTCATATTCGGCTCTTCTCTTCTTGTTTTCCTCTTCAGTGGGAAGGTGAGGTTCATTTTTATATTGTTTGGGTTTTGGCTCTGGCTTATCACTTCTATTATCCATTTCAATTTTCTTTTTATTTCTACTTCCTGAATTAGGTAACAGTATTACACTCTCTGGTGTCTGCACATCTGTTATCTCTATGTCTGTAAGCATTAAATATTATTTTTAAGTACTACTAAGATTAAAAAAAGCATATATTCATGAAATGTATCACGTAAGATCATCAATGTAAAGAATGATACAAAACAGATAATGAAAAAAGGAAAAGGTGGATAACTACGACAATAACTAATGTGAATGCTAAGATGATTAATATTAACAGTCTAATCATAACAAAAACTTACTATACTTAAACTTTGATATTACACATGTCAACAGAATAGGAGACTGAGTAGTCACATTTCATTCCCATCAGTGGGAAAAGCAACCTACCAAATAAAGCTGAATAAACTTAATGAATGAAAATTTTTCTTACCATGTTGGAATTCATGAGCCGATTTCACTAGGCCATGCTGAGAAAAGTAGTCTATTAGGCCTCTTAAGAAGTCATGCCTTCCAACTGTGTCACTATCACACACAACACTTAAGTGTTTACGCGCACGTGTTACTGCTACATTCAGCCTACGGTTTTCACTTAGAAAACCAACTTTGCCTGTAAAAATAAATTACTAATAAGTTTCATAACACCAAAAGTATAACATACATTACACCAATTTATCATCATGTCGCATAATGACTAACTAGGACGTAAGTATATGGGCGTTTTTATTTTTTTAAAATTTACTGTGCATGTTAAAAGTAATTTAACAAGAGTTACAGTACTCAATCTCACCCCCTCATATAAAATAGACTTTTCTGCAATATAAGTGGCTAATGATAAGAACTGTAAATGCATAATTACTGAACAGATTTTTCAGTCAATAAGACATGTAAATCTTACATAAGAATAGTACGGTGATGATTCGGTTTTACATCTCGAACTCCCTTTTCTACTAAGGGCTAGGACGGATGCCTTCTTGCGAAGGACTTTTTAGGCATGTGTAATCGTTACCCTGAGTGTATGCCCTTACTAACCTTAGTCCATGACGGGGCGCGAACCCTCGACCTGCCGACACAGAGTCGCGGACGCTACTATTTAGCCACGGAGACTACACATATGAATAGTACAGTATCGTTCAATGAATTAAAGAATTAATTATCGCTGCTGATATACTGTAATTCCAGTAAAATAAAAAAAATTAAAATCTATACTAAGTACAAGACTGAATAAAATTCTTGACACAGGACAGAATCACAATAATGGTATAAAATCCTGTACTCTCTTTCTTCTTTACTGGTTATACAGTTCTTGACAAAGCTAAAATTACAAATTAAGACAACGGGGTATTTCCACAGCTTTGTGATCACATTAAAATATAATGGATTGACTGTATCACACACGAGATGACAAGGAAAGAATAGAAAGGCAAGTAATGTTTGCTGTTAAGATTTGCCTGAGGACAGCAATTCTCTGTCATATTGCTGCTTTAATATCTTTCACAATTCATGAAATATCATTATAAATGTATAAACATTTTCAATTCTAATTCTAAAGTTTACTTCACATTTATAAATATAAATTACATACAATCAGTAGTAAAACTGACATGCTCTCTTAAACCTATTCGCTTTCAGGAATATTATTCCCAAGGAAATGAAAGATGTTTTCTTGAGTTTTTGTTAAGGAAACAAACCCTCTCTCTTACTACTACTCCAAAGGAATAACCCCATGGCGAGGGAGCAGGATTTCCACAATTATATTCCCTGGATTATAGAAGTCAACTATAGGGATAGAGTTTACATCCACAAACCAACTGTTATTCTAGGAAAGACAAGCAGGTTAGCTGTGGCCACTGCTTACTTCATCAAATGATGACATTACATTAAGCACGCGAAAAAAACAAAATTAAATTAAAAACTAAATAAATAAATAATAAAAAAATATATATATATATATATATATATATATATATATATATATATATATATATATATATATATATATATATATATATATATATATATATATATATATATATATATATATATATATATATATATAGAATGCCTAGCACAACATTAAAAGTTCCTGAATCCATCATTTAGAGAATAAAATCCTACCTTCTTCATTTGAACGTACGAGCGACATGACAACGGCCTCTTTTTCTCGACCCTGAAATCCATCTACAGAGCGAACTTCTACCTTGGGGTGATCATCCCTTAACAAACTGCAAATTAACTCAACCTGAAATTACGCAACAATGAGTATCTACGATGTGGGTTCAGCAGTAAAAGAAACTATCGTATTGGAAAATTTTTCTTTAAATTGAAAGAATAAAATTTCTAAACTCTAATTATAACTTCCCTTACAGCAGTGGAAAAGTTAGCGTTTAAGGTACTTTGTATGGCAAAAAGCAAAATAAAGTTAATGACATAAATTTCTTAACCTGTAAATTGTATGGTGTAATGACAGCAATATCACATTCTGCAACACCTGCAGCAATGAGGTTTTTGACATGACAACTGACGATGACTGCTTCATTTTTATTGCCTTTGCTGTGTTCATCTGGGGTGTTCAGTTCCCAACAATCACAGCCTGCTGTGTCGATCAGTACCAAAGCATGCTCTGTAACAAAGAATAATGGATAAGTATATTGACAACAATTTGAGTTGACAAAGTCATTATTGAAAGAACATAAAAAATCCTTGTTATTTAATAAGGCAGTATCATTCGTTATCTAGGGAAAATACTTATTAGGACAACATATGATAAACAAATTTGTAACATTAAAGCATAATGCAAATTACACTATTCATAAATGTTCAGCCAATATGCACTATTCATTCTTCTTGATAATTCTATAAAATTATACAATAGTAACTTTCTCAAACTTTATTAGCCATCAGCGAATATTACAGCTATATGAAATGACTACAATGTACATACCTGTATCTTCTGTTGCTTGTACAACCTCAGACTGCGCAAGCAAATGATCAGCCACGGAAGAATGAGCAACAAGCTTGTTATCATAGAGAGCAGAAGATGCCCAATTCATAATATTGGCATTCATTCTGTACTGAACAGTTAACATCTTTACGACATCTTTCCCACACTGTTCTGTCGGTAAGAAAATATTAATATTTAGCTGGAAAACACCTCAAAAAATTAAATGAAGAAATTAAAAAGTCAATAGTTACGATAGTGAACTAAACTGTTAATGAAGGAATCTGCTATAGAGGCACCAACAATGATTATGCATAAAGTACTAATTTTCTTTAGTTGCATGTAAATTTTAAGAATATAATAAGATTACAGTACTTCTTAAGAGATTCATCAAGAATCCTATTGAAAGTTACCATAACAGTTACATGTACTACAATACAACATTGCTCTGAAAGAATTGTTTAGAGAAGAGCAGAAGAGGGCATATTTTATTTACCAATAATTCTTTCCATGAGTGATAGCTCAAGCCCTTTGGAAGCAGCTTCAGGAGATAGTATTGTTGGGGGTAACTGACAGTGATCACCAGCAATTATCAGTTTTGTAGCACGAAGAATTGACTGGTAACAGGCTGCCTCAATTGCCTAAAAAAATTGGAAAAAACATAATACTGCATATCAATGCACTTGAGCATCTGGGGATCGCGGAAGTGCATAGGCTACATGCGACAGATCTATGACTGAGCTCACTGCAGGGCGTTAGGAAGTGCATCCAGCCTAAATTTTCCAGTTCCAACCTGTATTTGGTATCTTAGTAGGATATAGTGTCTGGCCCAAACCACTAAGTTCAAATTTCCCCAAAGTGGCTTGTGCAGTTTTTCATCAGAAATATTTGGGGATATGGAAAAGATCAGTAATATCCCTTATGGGGCAGATGATCAAGTGGGGTCAGTAAGTACTGGATCTTTATGAACTCAGGCTGCAACACTGAGGAAAATGCTGATCCCAAAGCTCAGGTACATATAAAAGCAATATAAATAATATAAAATTTCAGAGTATTCAAACAAATCTGAACTACATAACGTACAGTATACAGGTTAATCTGCATATACTGTTATTATGAGAACAGGATGCTGCTGAACCCCTGAGCTAACCTGAGAACATTCATCTATAACCACAAGATCAATGTGGTCTGGTGGAAGATGCCGGAGAGGACCATCCTTGCCACTACTGGTAAGAGTGGCCAAAATTACATCACAACTAGTCAAGATATGCTTTGTTAGCCTTATTTCTCTGAAAAAGAGAAATAACTGGAAAACTGTGCAATTATAACCAAGTACAATTAATAAACATTTCTACTACGTTTAGGTATTAAATATTATCGGTAAGTTAATACTTATCTTTAAAATCAAGCCCTGCAAAAAACTACTGCTTCAAATCTGAGTATGTTGACCAATTTCTGCATGTGATCTAATATCCTTACCTCTCTTGTAATTCTTTTCTGTAGGTTTTGATTTCACTTCGGATGGCATGCCTTCTTCCTTTGTCTTTAGTCTTCTTCAGTTTATCAAGCTCCTTACTTATATCATTACGTATGTCTTTAAGAAGCTCAGATTCCTCACTGAGAAGAAAATATAATGGAAAGAACTACATTTCTATTTATAGTAATACTTGCCTTTATCCTTTTTTTAAAGTATATGCTACAAATTGAAGATATCTCTATAGGGAAATAAAATTTTTTTACCATTAACTGAATTTTGCTTCATAATACTTATACAGTACTAGCTAAAAATCTGATAATGCACTGACAATGATAATATGGCTTACTTTCATGCCTCCTTAACTGGAAGATGATATGCTATAACTGTATATTAAAAATGATGTTAACTGCAATATGTATTACTTTATTCAAAATCAATTACAGCATCAGTAACATATCAACAGCATCATCCAATTGCTATACTGAAGTATAGATAGTTTTCATGTCAAAACAAGTTATTAAACATGACAGCAATATTTACTGTGCACATATTGGTTCTACCCATGCTAATGAACAGGATCAGCCACATATAATTTTTTTTTTCTTCTGCAACTTTCCAAAGCATTGCATTAGTATGCTATACATTTGCATTCCAAATGAACAATATCTCAAATTCTCTATTTGGTTCTTCAGAGCCATCTTAAGATATAGCTAAACTGAATATTGGATAATTATGTAATCAAGAATGGTAAGATAGATTCAGTTCTAAATCACAAAATACTTATTACTATCAAAGCAGTCAACATGACAATGCCAATGACAATATGACTTGTAAATTTGCTGATCAGCCGAGACATGAAAACAAAAAGTTTTACCTTCAAAGAAGAATATACAAAAGACTAAGCAAGTGACAAGTTAACATTATAGGGATATCTCAACATTTTACCTTAAGTTGTAGCAGAAAATCGATAAGGATATCCTCAGTGGGAGCCGAGAAAGACTTCCATTCTATCATTTACTGGGAGTTGTGAGAGGCGAGTGATAGGGATAAAACCATTTTTTTTTTTTTTTTTTTTTTTTTAAATAAAAGAAGTGCCAGAGGTGACAAGTTAGGATAAGGGCATTTTAAAGTCTTCGTACCTCAAATCTTTGGTTTCAATTGTGCTAACGTTGCTAGTAGTGGCAGGAAAAGGGACGATGTTTGAAAAAAATAATATAAAATCATCATCATCATCATACTGACCAGTGATGCAACAGTGCATCGAGTGTGTGCTTTAAAGTTAAAGGTGTCACACGAGCTGGATGCCCAATGCGGACAACACGTACACCCGTGGCCGAGAGTCGTTCAACTAAATTGTCAACAGCTAAGTTGGAAGGCGCACAGGCGAGTATCTGTGAATAGATGATTTTAGTAAGTCTTCATAGGAATATAAGTAATGTTTTGACTCAACAACAAGTTCAGTTGATGTGCTGAAGAAGATATGAGAGAAAACCAATAAACTTAAATATTACATATAATAAAAATATATAATACAACTAGTTCTTGGAATAACACGAAGACAGGTTCTCAGAAGTGACAGGTAATGTGAAAATCGCATAATGTAACGAGTCATTTTCCATAAGAAACAATGATAATGGGCATAGATACGTTTCACAACTGTACATAGACACACTATGCCAAAGATATAAGATAAGTAAAATATATTTTATAAATACATAACAAAGCAGAAAGACCTGTAGTTATTTATATTAACATGCAAATAGTGTAGAGTATAAAAGATATACAGATTTACTGTACAGTAAACAAATTAATGCACTTTATTATGCGGTGGGCAACAGACATATACTGGAACATGCATGGTGGTGGTGAGCACGTAACTTAGTCAGTAGAAGAGGAGGAGGATGCGGGAGAACGAAACTCTATCTGAAAACGGTTTTGCTCTTGCACGCTATTTCCCTGACAATATTATATGGAAGTTTGTTTGCTCTTTGTTCTTAATGCTTTTTTTTCCATTCTCTCCATACTATCCCATCGCATTAAGGGGTAGAAGAGGAGGAGGATGCAGGAGAACGAACCTCTATCTGCAAACATTTTTCTGCCTCCGTATCAGCTGATGCACTATCGAACGCTATTTTCCTGCGATATTATATGGCAAGTTTGTTTGCTGTTTGTTCTTAATGCTTTTTTTCCATTCTCTCCATAATATCCGATCGCATTAAGCGGTAGAAGAGGAGGAGGATGCGGGAGAACGAACCTCTCTCTGCAAACGTTTTACCGCCTCAGTATCAGCTGATGCACTCTCTCACGCTATTTCCCTGATGATATTATATGGCAAGTTGTTTGCTGTTTGTTCTTAATGCTCATCCACATACTGTACTTAGCATTTTTTCCATTTTCTCCATAATATCCGATCGCATTAAGCGGTAGAAGAGGAGGAGGATGCGGGAGAACAAACCTCTATCTGCAAACGTTTTGCCGCATCTGTATCAGCTGATGCACACTCGCACGCTATTTCCCTTACGATATTATATGGCAAGTTTGTTTGCAGTTTGTTCTTAATGCTTTTTTTCCCATTCTCTCCATAATATCCAATCGCATTAAGCGGTAGAAGAGGGGGAGGATGCAGGAGAACGAACCTCTATCTGCAAACGTTTTGCCACCTCCGTATCAGCTGGTGCGCGCCCGCTTTTTCCCTGACAATATACAAACCTTAACACCAATACAGTTAGAACAAGCGATATAACCACACAGTATGCTGGGTAAAGAGACAATGAAGCACATGGCAGCATGGCAGAAAAGTGCCTCCGAGGCAGTCAATTATTTACTAAAATGAATTTTTTTTTTTCGAATTTTTTTGCATGGGCATTATATGTGTATTTCACATTATTTTACTATTATTTTTTGGAGGCGTTATTCCAATTTCGCAGAGTTTAAACACACGTAAAAATGAATTGAGTGTACTAACAAACTAACAAAAAGTAATGCAATAACTAGCCCAAAGGATACTGTCATTCCATACAGCAAATATATTACTTGGTGCAATCTTTTCAATTTAAGCAATTATTTCACTGAAAACCATTGGTAATTTTTTTTTTTTCAAAATGACACTATATCATGAAGAAGCCTGCAGGATAGCCAGAACTGAACAAAATATGGGAGGAAGCAGGGTTTCTACAAAATGTGTCCATTGTCACCTATTCGATCAGGAGTTCTTTATCTTCTTCTTCCTCTATTTGTGTTCCCATTTTCATATGGGGTCGCATCTTTTCACTAGTCGTCTCCACTGGTTCCGATCCATCACTTGCTCCTCCCCCAGCTGTCTCTCTCTGAGATCCTCCTTCAGTCGGTCCTTCCACTGTAGTTTAGGTCTTCCTCGTCTACGTCTGCCCTGCACGTCCATCTCCATCACTCTCACACCCACGTAATCTTCTTCTCTCCTCTTCACATGACCGTACCACTGTAATCTCCTCTCCTGCGCTTTCGCCGACACCTCCACCACCTTCACTGTACCTCTGATCCGGTCATTTCGTATCCTGTCCTCCCTCGTCACCCCACACATCCACCTCAGCATTCTCATTTCTGTGACACCCATCTTCCTTTCTTGAACCTTTTTCACCGGCCACGTCTCTGCTCCATACAGCAACGCTGGTCTCACAACTGACTTGTACACTTTTCCTTTCACTCTAGCACTGATTTTCTTGTCACACAGCACCCCTGATATTCTCTTCCAGCTGTTCCACGCTACCTGGATCCTATGATTAATCTCTCTCTCTAGGTCTCCATCCTTCGTTACGTAGGAGTTCTTTATATATATAGAGAGAGAGAGAGAGAGAGAGAGAGAGAGAGAGAGAGAGAGAGAGAGAGAGAGAGAGAGAGAGAGAGAGAGAGAGAGAGAGAGAGAGAGAGAGAGAGAGAGAGAGAGAGAGAGAGAGAGAGAGAGAGAGAGAGAGAGAGAGAGAGAGAGAGAGAGAGAGAGAGAGAGAGAGAGAGAGAGAGAGAGAGAGAGAGAGAGAGAGAGAGAGAGAGAGACCACACATACACACACACACACTGGAAGCTAGGACTGCGAGCCCTTTGCTTCCTTATTCCTACTAGTCAGTTCTTACAACACCCAGGGAATATCATTTATTCTTTCTTCCCAACCAGCGAAGAAAATGTATTAACATAAAGGCGAATACTGTACTTTAAACAACAGGTTCTGCTATGCAACTTTGTTCTGTCAGTCTCTTGATGACAGAGGTCCACTACAGCTTGAGACCATTTAAAAAAGCAAGTACACAAAGACTCAACCATAAAATTAAGAAATTTAATATTACAACGGATAGATTTGGACATTATGCACATCAACAGTATTTACAAACTCAACAGCATTCACTCACAAGTAACAAATGAAAGTTATCGTTCAAACACTAATAATGCTTAGATGTAATTCTGGTCAAGAAACGTAAGAATAAGTCTTGACTGAGAATCACTGTTAAATACTCAAGATCCAACAGAGTAACTTTAAAGATATTCATACTTTAATGTAGTACTTACTTTAGATTTCAACTTGATATGTTGTCTGATAGTCTCAACTAGAGTTGTTGTTTTTCCAGTTCCTGGAGGTCCGTGAATGACAGCTAAATCACTGCGCCTTATGGAAAACTCAACAGCCTCACGTTGAGATGAATCTAACTTTTCTGCAGAGCAAAAGAAAAAAATTGAAAATAAAAAACATATTTTTGGTTTGATATTAAGATTATGCATCTACCAAGGTATCAAGAAAATAACAATGTCCAACACAATTTTCCTAATTCCTACCTATCTGTGTCCAAACTATTTGAATGGGGATTAACAGAGATGCATAAAAAGGCCAACAACAACAACAACAATTACACAATTAAAACCCTTCTTAATTTTGAACATTTCTGTACACACGTAAAGACAATATTCTGCTACAACAAGTGATTTCTCTTAAGCTCAAATAAATAATTCAAGTATGTTTCAATTTTCCTTCTCTCATCATGTTATAAGTCTTAATATCTTTACTCTCAATTAAGTACTGTGTATGCATACTTCTCACACTAAAACAATAAAGCTACGCAAGTTTGAGGACTATATTATAAATGGCCTAAGGGGACTGTCGTAGCATATCGATACAATGTTGGACTCAGGAGGGGACGGACCCAAGCTCAAAATTATGGCAGGGCGATAGGAAGGGCATCCAGCCTTAAAATCTGCCTGCATCCACCCTCAAACGTGGACTAACAGTGACACAATGTGTAAAAAAAAAAATATATAATTGACCTTTAAGTGGCACACTATATTTTGACAAATCAAAGCTTACTTAAATGTAAACAGCATTAAGGCCACAATCTCACAATTTTAATTAACAAACGAAAAGAGACAAAACTGGAAATGTAAATAAGAAAGTGTTAGTGAAAATAATAGGTTTTTCATATGAAAACCTCTGGTTCACACAGGTACAAAAGCAATATATTAGCATCAAACTTATATTAATGTAGATTAAACATAATTATACAAAAAATTAAAATTCAAGCTCTATGACTCAAGCACAAGATTTCAACACTTACGATTGAAGAACTGAATTTCGCAATTTGATTGTAACAACTGTGGAGGAGTAGAAGGTGCTATTGCTTTTGGTGGAGACTCTCTGAACAATACTGACAATAAATGAGAAGAACGACTAATCGTTTCCTTGTTTAATTCTTCTAAACTGGATTTAATTCTTTTATAGGTGACCTGTAAAGAGATTGAGCATATATTTGAAAAAGAAGCTTATGTATGGAATGGTTCTTATTACCACACCATATTAACTTTCTTCATAAGAGCAAGCTCTTCAGACACATATATCCTAATTAAAAACAAAATCTAAAAGCACATAAGGCAAACATCTGGCTATCCTGGCAGGGAAAATGGGCCTCTCTTTCATACAGAATGCTCAGTAGGGACCTCTGTAAATCGGAATATTAATGGCAATGATGCAATACTTACAGAAAGTGTGAGATGTGATGTAATAACTTTTGTTAGGGACTCCCTTTTATTTTAAGGGCTAGGATGGTCCCTTCTTGCGAAGGACTTGGGTTTTGGAAAACACGACCGATACCCTGAGTGAATGCGCTTTCTAACATCAGACCAGGTTGGGCCTCAAACCCACATCTTGATGAATAAAAGTCATGAGCGTTATCCTGTGGCCATGGCACCATACACACACATTGCATAAATATCCAGGCCATGACAAAAAACATATACTGCCTTTCTTTAAACAGAGAACTTCTTTTCTATAACTACTAACTTTTTTAAGTAAGAGATATAAAAAGATCTGTAATATTATGAAATATGAACCAATAGAAAAAACTAACCCAAAGAGATACAAAAACAAACAGGGACCACTACAAAGCTGATTATCTACATCGCACAATATACAATATAATCTAGAAACACTATGGACCATGAGCACAGTCTCAGGGAAACACTAAATGGAATAGACAGGAATACTTAACATTCCACCAAGTGTCAATGATATTTAAAAGCGAATACACAGGGATATCAATATCAAGAGAGCAATAAAAGCAGAGAGAAAGGCCACAAAAAAGTGTGGCATGTATTATAACAAATGTACTAAACAATTCTGTACATAATGATGAGTCTTTAATTTGATGGGTAATTCCTTTCTTTCTTAAATAGGAATCACATATGGTTCAATATTTAGGCAAATAGGAATTTTCAAACGATACATTGATTATATGATCATGGGGCACGGACATCATACTAAATGATATTCTACACAATCGAAGTAATACGCCGAAAGATACTTTAAGTATTTCATTAAGTGGCTAATTTACTGTGTTCTTACAACTTCTGATACAAATACAACAACTCAGCATATGCTTGTTAGATCCTTAAAAACGATTCCAGATTTCAGAAATTTCATAATTCTCTAAGGACACTGTCCTATGGCATTCAGAAAGCGATCTTATAAAATATTTATTAAAATTCCTAGTTATATGTCACCTCCTCTGCCCCTCTTCTAAACAAACCTGTTTAAAACTCCTGTCTAGGTTTTCTTTTTCTGTAATATGTCATACCTAACTTAGTGTAAAAAGAACATACTATTTAATGCGGTAAAATGCATATAACATTTTAGTATTTACAATTTAGAAAGTACTGTTAATGTACATGATCACTGTTAATCAAATAAATACCCCAGCAACATGACAAATGCTTGTTATCCTTCCGCATCTAGAGTTATTCTGTCATCATTACATCAAAGAGTACATGTGGCAAAATGTATAAGTAACTTATTTCATGTGTCACAATTAGTCCCCATTATGGGGAAGGACACTGATTAGAAATTGGTAATCAAGGCTGGATGCCCTACCTAATGCCCAGCAATTGCAGGTCTGTCACCTCATGAGTCGAGTGTTTTACCCACGACATAATGATTAGAATTCAAATTATTATACATACATCATTGGCTAACTGATGAAGACGAAATAAAGCATCATCACTTGTACAATCAAGTTCGTCAGCACCCTCATCAATGACAATCTGAACGGAAGACTGTGTAATGCGGGTTACAACACCTGATGACAACTGCTTCTGAGTTGTGGTGCTACTTTCATGAATGCCAACAATATCACCTGAAAAAATTGGAAGAACTATAAAATACATGATATTAGAACAACTGTGCCATTAATTCAAGCATAGTGCAAAATCTCTGATTACTATGAATTGAATGAGTGATAGAAAGCTTGAGCTGATTAGAACATTCACCACATGAAGATATTAAAAGTAGCAACTGAATAACAGTAAAATTTATGAATGTGAAGACAACTATAATTGTTTTGAAATTATGACAAATATGGCCCTCTACTCCATGATAATGGACAAAAGATTTTATTCACAACAATATGAAGCTAAAAAAATTTTATCTGCATTTATGTATTGAATATAATTGGAAAAATATAACTTCCAAATAAGAAAAAATATATAAGTCGACCTTGTGTAGACCTAATATTCTCCCAGCAAGTTATATACAATATGAGCACTGAATATGTCCGTATGCTGAAGTAAAAAAAAAAAAAAAAAAAAATTGAGAGGGGATATTATATAGCACATTACGAGAAAATGAGAAGTTACAGAGTTGGGGGGTTGAACAGTTGTTGGAGAGGTGGAGAAGAGATTACATGTCACTGTGAATTGTCTGGGGGTGGATAAACCAGGTTACATTCACGAGGAGAAAGGTATCACAGAAATATTTAGACATTAAGAGATCGGTGATAGATTTATTTCATTGCAGAACGAGTAGAATTTTTGAGATAGATAGTAGATATAACAATTCAGCATTGGTATAAATAGTGTATTCAACATACAATAGACAAGAATGTAAACAATGGTTTTAAAAATGAGGTCCTTTGATGGAGTACGTCTTCAATACTAACTATGGAGTGAGTGAGGGATATGGAGTTTGAGAGGTATGATGTATCAAGTTGAGTACATCCTGCATAAGAGTCCAGAACCTTCGAGACTATGGGCATTGTAAATGGTAAAGAAGTTAATAAAGCGAGTTCACTGGGGCAGGAAAAGTAATAACCCATGAGCCTTACAAGAAGGTGAAAAAAGTGCATGAAGAAATATACATTAGCAAGAAGAGATGCATAAAATGAACAGACAATATCAGTGAACTGGAACAAGAATTGAAAATAAGCCTTACGGAACTTCATTATCTTGATATGTGGTTGCTGAAATGGTCAAGTTCTTCATTCAAAAAGCTACGCAATGTAAGCATCAGAAAATTATTTTTTAAATGTTACTTATATTAATACCCATATATATTACACGAGAGTAAAGATTCGTTTCATCATAATTACCTGAAGAAAATTTATTGGCAGGAAGGACTGAGTCTTTCTTAGAAGAAATAAATATATACAAAGGTCTCCCATACAGTCCTGTCGACCTCTCCCTGATAATTAATCGAGATATAACCACACCGCGTGTCTCAAGCAATTTCAGTGATACTCCTTCATCCTAAAATATTCCATAATATGGAAGTCATATTAATGATATTCATAATCATACAAAAAGTATCAAGCAAATGAGAAAAATGTATTAAAATATGAAAATAATATCTGTAAATTATGTCATCAATAGTATATTAAATCCTCCTTGTTCTCTCCTATTAACTGTCATTCTTTCCATAAATAAACAGAAATAAAGACTGATACCTAAGCTTATTAGGACTAAAATGTATGACATTCATTATTCTATGCATAAAGCAATAAAAAAAATTATATTAAAAGGTTAATATAAAAATCTCAAAAACTTATTTTCTAACGTAAAATCTAGATATCACAGAATTGGGTAAATATGATTTCTTCATACCTGGGTTTGTGCGGCAGTAATTTCTGCTTTTCTTTCCTCTTCCAAGAGAGAAGTGTGTAATGCCACCCAATCCTGCCTTGATAACTCTTTCTTGAGTTCAGTCATTTTATTTTATTAGCAAATTCTTCACTGCAAAAGAAAAATATCATCATCAGCATAAATAAATAAATAATTTCTGTAATACAAATACTGCAAAGAAAAATTAGTATTACATATGCATTTGTGGACACAAGAAAATTATGTCCTTACTAAACATTCAAAAAAGGAAAGAAAAATATATGTAATGGTTTAATCTATCAGAATATTTTTTGTTATTCAGAGAACAAGATGTTAATGTTATGAAAAGTAAAATACAGTACCGGAGACTAGCATTTTAATTTTCTTTCCATGGTAAAATGAAAAACCTTGTGCTAGTGAATATTAGGGATACGTGTCCAGATGGTCTTAGACTTTGAGGACTTTAGTTTCTTGTAGGTGTTGAGACTATGATTTATTTTTAGTGATTTGTTTTGCATAGTCTGTAGGGTGATGTAGTGTGTTTTGATGAGGCATAAAGCCCAAGCACGGCTTGCATATCCCATAACTGAGCATATACATTGTTAGTACTGTATACTATTGTTGTAGTTCTCACAAGGTATGAGAACCTAGCAAAGGTTTCGGTCACCAGGGCAATTAGTGTTATAAAGTATGACATAATAACGATATGGCCTCGTTGAGAACCAATAAGTCTTAATTTTCATTGCAAATACATGGTTAGGGAAATGCTGAGACACGAATTTAGTGCGGCTGTGCCTTTTTAGAAAAATAAATGATTTAAAATGCGAGTGACTAAGTCTTACTGTTAGTATAAATAATTATTAACACCCAAATAAACTAATATTAGCGCTAAACTCCTACAACTGTGACCCAAGGTTATCAGTGTTACTGGTACTACGTTACATACACATTATGCTTAGACTATACAGTACTTCATTATATAACGTTCTGCGATTATGCAAATGCACCTTTTGAAAAAATACTGACTAATATTGAGGAAAACATCACTAGAACCAGAAAATATTACCTATAAACTCCGTCACTTAGCGCAGTAGTATGCGAGGTAGCTTTGTTGTTGTAGTCGGTGTTGATATTCATCACGGCGTCACGACATGCTATTTTTATTCATCGATACTTGAATCGGAAGAAAAAAGCTCAGATGAAAAAAGTCCAGAAGAGGAAAAGACTAAAAGAAAAGAATTTACAGTTGACTTTCATGTCCTCAATGAGTGAGGTGAAAATACCTAAAATTAGAAAAATATGAAAAAAAATCACTAAAAATAATTAGTGTCAACAACTCGTTTTTGAACTGAGTTACGGTAAACTGACATCATCTTCAAGACATTTTTTCCTAATACTAATTGAATTTACCTAACCTAACAAAACTTAACCTTATATTATAATTCAAAGAGATTATTTCTAATTGGGGTGAACTAATCTAATCAAACCGAACATAAAATACTGAATTTCATGACATTTTTTCTACCTGGAGGTGAACTAACCAAAGAAGAAGAAGAAGAAGAAGAAGAAGAAGAAGAAGAAGAAGAAGAAGAAGAAGAAGAAGAAGAAGAAGAAATGAAAGAAATAATAATAATAATAATAATAATAATGAATAAGAATAAGAATAAGAAGAAGAAGAAGAAGAAAAACTAAGGAAAAGAAAGAAAGGAACAGTAGAAGCAGCAGATGTAGTAGTATTAGTGGTAGGAAGAGGGAGATGGAGCACCATGGGTACTGACAACACAATCATAAGGATGAGTAACATAAACTAGAGGAATGTATTGCACCAGCGACATCTCACGAGCCGAGCAGATGCTGGAATGCATATCAAGAAAGTCTGGGCACGCAAAAAACATCCACCCTTTTCGTGTTGGGAGAGAGAGAGAGAGAGAGAGAGAGAGAGAGAGAGAGAGAGAGAGAGAGAGAGAGAGAGAGAGAGAGACTGGTAGGATAATAATGAAGAGTCCCATGCTGATATTTTCCTATTTGACTCATGACGTAACGCAGAGCAAGTGACAGACGCATGTTACGCAAACGTGACTGATCTGCTAAATATAGACGAAAAATTATGTAATCACTATAAGTTGAATGAAAAAAGTGAAATTATATAATATAACGTATAATGAAACTATAATCAACTTAAAGGAATACAAAAGTTAACATACAAAATGTAATAAACAAGCAGATCCACTAAAATTTGATTATATATATATATATATATATATATATATATATATATATATATATATATATATATATATATATATATATATCTCAAAAACTGATTTTATAGGATCCCCTACACAGAATCGCGTCAGATGCGTTTATGAAATCCATTTGTGTGAGTCTAGCTAACTAACAGTATGGTATCCTAGGTTTACACTGTTTAAGAAATCGGACCTTAGAGCTGAATACAGTAAAGAACCATCTCATAGGAACTCTATTGCCAAATGGATGAAAAAATTCAGAGACAAGCTCCGTCAATGATAAGCCACGGTCTGGTTGGTAGACCACGTGTCAGTGAAAAAACTGTAGCATCCGCAGAAGTAGGCTTTACGTCAAGTCCAAGAAAGTCATTAAGACGAGCATCGCTACCACTGAGACTTTAAAAGTCCACTGTGCATAACATTCTGCGGCCAAGACTTCACATGAAAGGTTACAAAATCCAATTGCACCAAATGTTGTCAGAAGAGAAATAACGAGCATGATTATCTTTCTGTCATCAGTTCAATGAAAATCTTAGCAATGATGATACATTTTTGAGTAGTTTAATGTTCTCTGATGGAGCAACATTTCATATTAGTGGGAAGGTCAACAGGCATAACTGCCGAATTTGGGGAACTGAAAATCCATATGAAACTGTTGAACTTGAAAGATACTCACCTAAAGTTAATGTGTAGTGTGCTTTGGAAAAAGAAAACAAATCATTGGGCCATTCTTTTTTGAAAGTCATGTTATTAAGGGTGACAGCTACTTACATATGCTGCAGAATTACTTTACTTCTCAGCTTGAACAATTGGGACTGATAGATAATACAGAGTTTCAAAAAGATGGTACACCTTGCCACTTTGCTCTGCACGTTAGACAGTTTCTAAATGAAAAATCCCTAACAGATGGATTGGAAGAGGTAGACCATTTTCTTGGCCTCCACGTTCGCCAGACTTGACTACATTAAATCATTTTTATGGGGACATATGAAAACAATTGTGTATGCAACCAAACCTTGTTCGTTGGAAGACTTGAAAGCTAAAATAACTAATGGAAAACTGCAAAATCGTATTACCCTTTGTATTACTGATGATGGTGGACATGTGGAAACTTAAAAAGAATAATAAAATAATACAAAGGGGATTAGTATAAGAAGTACCCCATACGTGCGAGCAGTATTCTAAGTAGGAACAGATAAGACCTTTATAGATATTAAGTAACTGAAAACAGAAAAAATAATGACAAAAACGAAACAGAACTCCATTTTTTAGATGTAGATTTATAAATTTGGATTATATGACTCCTCCAGGACAAGTTAAAGGTTATCTGACTTTCTAAAATGTAATAGCATTAAGAGGATAAATTTGTTAGTTTCGAAGATCATAGGGCTATTAGGAAAAAGAAGATAAAAAGATAACCAGAAACTGTGTCTTGGAAGCATTACATTTAAGTTTTGAGTGCCCCATTCTGATACTCTCTGAAAATCGGATTGAGTGTTGAAGAAAGAGTAATACGAGACCGATTAAAAGTAGCAGCTGAAGGTTGTGAAGAGAAGGCAGAGGAAAAATGAAGGGTAGACTCGTCGGCAAAGGCGAGAAGACAGAAAGATGGGTAATATTAGTCCCCATTTGGGAGAGGACACAAATAGATCGATGCTGGGGATTAAGACTGGATGTCTATCCTATCGCCCCGCCGTGGACTTGAGAGGGGGCCATCACCTTTCGAGTCGAGCACTATACCGTTTGCACTACAGTGGTTCCCATTATTATTATTATTATTATTATTATTATTATTACTATTATTATTATTATTATTATTATTATTATTATTATCACAGAGCAAAGTAATCCCCTTATTATTATTATTTTTTTTTTTTTATGTCGGCTAACCCTCAAAATTGGGGGAAACAGCCAAGGTAAATGATATATGATGATGATGATGATGATGATTATCATCATCATCATCATTATTATCACATATCTCATTTATATTATTCATATATACAATGCAGTACATATAAAGATACGTAGCCATTAATGCTTTCCATGTTCTAAAAATGTCAACCTTTAAGAAACTGATGCCACACTAGCACAATCACGTGCAACACTCTCGACAAAAGCTCATGAGTATCAAACATGTAGCACACTATATCTTATATGAAAAAAAATGGCGACCTTTGGTTGTCATAAGCAACGGGAACACGTTCATCTTGAACCTTATATTAACAACTTGTAAACTTTGGGCGTTCGTCAGTCCTACTGTGGTAGCGGTAAAGAACGGAGGGTGCCGTTCTTCTTTGATTTGAGAACTGAACGCAAGACTAAAAGAAGATATTTTTAATAATTATAAAAGAGAGACTTAATAGGTAAGCATACGAAACTATAAATCACATTTAAAGAACGTTGTAAGTTTGTAAATTCATTAATAATTCTTTGATTTCTAGAAAATCTAAAACTTTGCTTTTATTCCTAATTTGGTTTAATTAATCTCTAATTCATTAACAGGAGTTACATTAGGCGAATATTTTTTTTTAAGTAAAATAACTGACATGTATATACCGAAAAACAAGACGTTTGTCAATAGCTTTTAAGCATTCAAGTATATTAGGCATCAAAAGACAGCTGAATAGAAGTAGTAGCAGTAGTAGTAGTAGTAGTAGTAGTAGTAGTAGTAGTAGTAGTAGTAGTACTACTACTACTACTACTACTACTAATAATAATAATAATAATAATAATAACGTTGCCTTGATATTTTCAATATTATTATTTATTATCATTATGTTATTATTACTTACTAAAGAACAGGAACAATAACAAAAGGGCAGTAATTACATGTAAAAAAGAGCAAAAAATGATGGGAGTATAACAAGCCCAATTAAATTGTCAATGTTCAAGAAAGACCTTTCCATATAAGCTCAAACTGCCTACTCCACTGTCCAAAAGAGTGCGCCTGCTAAAATGACAATAGATTCAAGTGCCCACTTGTAATTGAGAACACACACACACACACACACACACACACACACACACAGTTAGGTAAATACACACACACACACACAGACTATAATAGTACGAGACTTCTTCAAGCCATATAATGAGAAACTAAAAGGTACGAAAGTGGGTCCACAGGCCCTCCCAGATTAAGAACTCTATCAATGAAGCTAAAACAATACCTTTATGGTTTCGGTTTTACGTCACGAACTCCCTTTTCTACTAAGGGCTAGGATGGTTGCCTTCTTGCGAAGGACTTGTTGTGGCATGTGTAATCGACCTGCCGCCTCAGAGTCGCGGACGCTACCATTATGCCACGGAGACTACTTAAAACAATACCTATATATAAATTGGCATATAAACCTGTATATTCAAGAAAAGTGCAATGAATATTACGAAAAAAAAATAGACATCAGTGCCAATAGAAAACTATCATGAGATACAATACTCTCTCTCTCTCTCTCTCTCTCTAAACATCAAACAACGGGAGAGAGAGAGAGAGAGAGAGAGAGAGAGAGAGAGAGAGAGAGAGAGAGAGAGAGAGAGAGAGAGAGAGAGAGAGAGAGAGAGAGAGAGAGAGAGAGAGAGAATATTATGCTCTTGTGTCCGTATCGCAAGTAATTCATATATTATTAGCATTTAAGTGTTGCTCCTATGGCGCAAGAAAATGCACAGGTATGCAGTTGCAATGCACTTGGTAATATTTGTTTTGTGTTTAGAGCCAAACAAATGGGAGGGAAGAGAGAAACTGAGGAAGAATAATGAAGGCGAGCTAAATGAGGGGGGAAGATAGAGGTTAAAGGCAAAGAAATAAGATAAAGAATAAATGAATGTAGATGAAATATATATGACAAATCTCTATTGTTGCGGAAATTAGATGTGGAGAACCATATTCAATATCTAGTTAAAAGAGATAGTAAAGTTATGTAAAATAAGTAAAATAAAAAGAAATAGGTGATTTTGAAATAAACACACGAAATATAGTCGATTCACTCTCATTCTCAAAGGCTTTTAGTTTTCTGGATTGATGGATGGATGTGTTTGCATTGAAAGAAACAAAGGTGAATGGTAGGGTGCCTTACTAAACGTGCAATAACGATATTAGAATACTCGGACCTTTCTATGTGAAACAAATGACTTGAACGCTTACTGAAAGTGTACATAAGAGTAGATATACCCTCTACATACTGTAGACAATATACAAAGTAGCTCTTGTAGAATTAGCGCCTTTGTTTCAAGTTCACCTTGTTGCGTTTTGGCTAGGGTCCGACACTTATGTCTGATATGAAGGTAATAATTGTACCAGAACCTGGCCAACTGTAGTAGTGGTAGTAGTAGTAGTAGTAGTAGTAGTAGTGAGCAGGGGAAGTGGCGGTAGCAACAGAGCGAGTTCTCCAGCATTTATTCAATTGTAACAAAATGATATACAGATTATAACTTGTGCTAGCAACCTTTACGAGCATGGATGAACACCGTACTGGTCATTAAGAGTGGCAGAGTAATAATAGTAGTAACCCGTCTCCAGAGTAACAAAGAAGTGAATAAAATGCATAAATCAACAACAAGAATCTCCAGGTGCCCATTTGACACGTGGAAGGCTCCAGTTAACACATGTCTATCTAATGACGTTACGTCATTACATAAACCTGAGACTTATTAATTTCTTCTATAATTTACTCACACATTTCATGAAATGTCAAACTGCCAGGCATGACATAATTCGTGCCGTTTAAAAGGGCGATGTGAAAAAAAAGAAACAACGAAAGAAAGAAAAATAATATAAAGGAAAAGGTCAAGTAAAGGTCAAGAACAGTAAAGGGTAACAGGAATATGTCAAAGGTTAATCTGTTGATTATTGTCATATAAACACTTAGGTATATAATGTAACCAAAGAGTGCATCTATATACGCATATTGTTGTCGCTATGATATGAGTAGAGGCAAAATTAGCATAAAACAGTAAAAATTAAAGAAAAAAAAACTGGAAATATATTTAGCTTTCAGAAGTTCGGTTCCCCGAGGTGGCTCGTATAGCATTTCTTCTCTATAAGAGGGAGGAGGTGATGGTGTCTCCCGTGTGATAGCCTTTCTCCTAAATTGGCAACAACAATGACAAAAAGGCAATATGACATGACAGGTAATAAATGGCAAAATCAAGAGGAATAAAAATGACATATTAGGCAAAATATGGTTAATATAAGTAAAAATGACAAAGAAAAATTGGCAAAAATTTGGTACAAATACAAATATGGCAAAAATATGTAAACTAATAAAGGCAGAAAATGGAAAACAAAATTAATAAAAAAAAAATACATGGTAAAAATTATAATATATAAATTAAATGCGGGAAAAAAAAGGCAAGCAAAAAGAGGGAAGAGGCAGAAATTGGCAAAAAAGAAAGAAAGAAAAAAGTCAACAAAAATATAAAGGCAAAAAAAGGGCAGGGAAAAAAAATAAAAGGTGGAACAAGGGCAATTAAGGTTCACCATCTGTGCATTAAAATGAACCTTTTCCTGCCACTCTTACCTTCAACTTTGGTCTTTATGTCAGGCATATGATAATGAATAAATTTATTTTTGTTGTTGTTGTTGTTGTTGCTTTTGTTGTTCTTGGCGTAACTGTTGTTGCTGTTTATTATTATTATTATTATTTATTATTATTATTATTATTATTATTATTATTATTATTATTATTATTATTATTATTATTATTATGATTAATATCAATAATATTATTATTATTATAACTATCTTCACCAAAAATATATTATGCTAAAGAATATGCAAAGAAAATTATTAATAAGTAGAATTAAAGGATGTCTCTGAAAAGCGAGTGCAGCTGGAAAGAATCTGTAAAATTTAATTAAGTTTTTGTGAAAAAGATGATTTTTTTTTTTTGGTAACCTATTCAAGGTCGCAAGTTAGATTATAATTTTTAACTGCAGGCCGTGGCTTAGTGGTAGAATCTCTGACTTAGGGAATTTACACACTAAAAGTCTCAAGGTCGAATCCCCTCGTGGGGGGGGGTGCGTATTAATATAATAAAAACTAATTAACTTCCTCTTTTAGAATGAAAAATTCATCATCTTAGATGCATGGGTAATTTCGAATTAATTTTTTTCATTTTTAATCCCAATCATGAATATACTCTCTAAAAACAGATAAATAGTTTCTATTAAATTTTTGCTTAGGTACGAAACTCGAGCACCTCAAGTTACTTTTCCACCACTAACTTAATTCATCTTATGGTGTACTTTGAGTATTAGCGGAGTTTTCTCGAACAAGTATATTCCCTCCTTAAATTACGGTTTCAGTACTGACTTCTCATCCAATTCTGTCCTTTCCGAATCTGTCGTATTCACAGAGAATATAAGCTGAGAAAC
This sequence comes from Halocaridina rubra, assembly GCA_037179515.1. Lineage (NCBI taxonomy): Eukaryota > Metazoa > Arthropoda > Malacostraca > Decapoda > Atyidae > Halocaridina > Halocaridina rubra. The sequence goes on along the minus strand of JAXCGZ010022822.1, from coordinate 48,459 downwards.
GATCCTTCCGAGTTAACTTTGGAGGATCAGCGTCTAGCTCACACCCAAAAGATAGGATTCAGTAATACCTTGGCTATGATCACTAAGGAAGGGGGAACGTGTATTGACGTCCCTTGTACGCAGATAGGCGTGGGGAGTCAAGTGAAGAAACAGTATCCTCACTAGTCCAGGTTATAATGAGGAAGAGAAAAAAATCATACTCAACATTCGATATTTCTATATTATCCCTGAAGAGTCCTCAACTTCATCTTCACTGGCAACTTTTCCTAGATAGCTAAACAGAGGCTGACAAACAGACAGCACGCATATGTATGAAGTGGCAGTAGGAAGTTATTGTTATCGAAGGGCATCGACGAAGAAACGAAGTAAATAAAAAAAAAATAAACATATAAAGTACGTAGAAAAAAAAAACTAAAATATGCAATAAACTAAGGTAACCATGCATTCATGTTTGTGAAACTAAGATAAATCTTTCGTACACATTGGCCTTTAATCCTTTCGGGGGTGAAAACGGGAGGCACTCCTCACCCCTTCCCACTCCTGCAAAGCTAATGTAATAAAAAGAAACATACTTACGCACGCACATACAGACCTGACACTAGATACGCCAGTTCTTTCGAGACGGCTGAAGATAAATGTAAAACTGCAGGAATGCAGTTGGAAAATATACAATGCAGGACATGAAAAAAAAAGTGACCTTGACACGTGCAGTAGAATTAAGACGAGAAAAGAGGAGGATGAGATGAAGAGGGCCGGATGATGAAGAAGGAAGACGAATAAGAGGAGGAAATGGAAAAGGAAAAGGTGGAAGAGAAGGAGAAAATAGAGAAGATGGAGAATGAAGAGGACAAGATGGAGGAATAGGAGGAAGAAGAGAAGATGTAAAAGGAGGGGAAGAAGAAGAAAGATAAAACACAAAAAATGGAATAATAATAATAATAATAATAATAATAATAATAATAATTAGAAGAAGAACAAGAAAAGGAAATGAAGGTGGAGGAAAAGGAAGAGGAAAAAGAGAAGGAAATGATGGGGAAGAAGACAGAGGAAGAAAGGGAGGAGGAGATGGAGGTGAGGCGAAAGGGGAGGAAGTGGTGGATAAGAATGAAGAAAAGAATAAGGGGAGGTAAAGGAAAAAGAGGAAGAGTAGGAGGAAAAGAAGAAGGAAAAGAACCAGTACACACACACACACACACACACACACACACACACACACATACACACATATATATATATATATATATATATATATATATATATATATATATATATATATATATATATATATATATATATATATATATACTTATGCTTCGTTTCACATATTTTCTATAAATATACTTCCATATATGAATTTAGCTTACAGCTGCACACGAACAAACGATAATACCGTTAAAGTACCCTAGATATAAAGGGGAAATTGAGTTACTGGTGCCTTTCAAGTGTCAATGGTCGTTAAAGAAACAATGCATTTAAGTGTCATTTGCCTTAGAACAAAATTTATTATTTCTTAAGGGCTAAACAGACGATCAATATTACTAACAGTATTTCCCTGTACTGTCACTATTACTGTCGGTGTGTCCATCATATGGACGTAGCAGTTCACACCAATAGAATAGTGTCAGTACTTTTACTGACAGTAATAATGATCGTCTGTACCCCTTTTAGAATGAAAAGGTGCCTTACCCTTTTCTCTCATTTATTGATCTACATTATTCAATTCATTATTTTATCATAAGGTAATAAAACTGACCTCATCCCATCGACTTAAAAGCCTCCCTTTATTATATATCTAGTGCATGCGTTTTTATAACATTATTTCTCAATTACACGACATATATTATCGTCCTTCCGTATGTGAAGGATAACAAGGTCTCTGAAATGTTCCATCAGTGCACGAATAAAGTTCTCTTTTCTATTTCTTCCTTATCAATTTCCTACACATTTGGAACACAGCTACTATCTCCCGCAACAAAAACACCACCAGTTAACTTTTTTCTTTTTGTCACAACAAGTTTTTGGGGGTCATGTCCTCAAGTCTGAGAAGATAAAACATAATAAAACTAGTCGTGGAAAAACTTCAAGATGCTTCTTAGCCACAAAAAGAAAGAAAAAAACACACACACCAGAAATCTGATCTCTCGTTCGATTTTTTTTTTTACAGAATATGATAGCAGAGAGAGACTACAGAGAATGATACTTGGAGAGATAGGTAGCTATTAGGATACTGATATACTAGTAAAAAAACAGTATTTACACAAATTATTAGTTATATTTCATTCAGTCTTTACTAAGAAAAACTATAAACAAAACAATGAGGACAAATTGCAGTTTTTCCTGTATAGAGCCTATACAGTATCTAGCACATCGGTAACTGTAATCTATAACTTGACCACTTCCTTGTTTCAATTAGGGTGAAATAATCGACCATCGGGCTAGTCTTAAGACCTTAAACAGTTTACTAAATTATGATCATTACATATAAACGGGAGTTAACTTCTCAATATGTTTTGAAAGCTGCAGAGATGTCGAGTCTCTCAATCTGGGAACCAGAAAATGCGAAGGGTTGACCTAAGGTGGCCAATTAGTAGACTGAACTGACGAGGTTAAATATGTCTCTAATAGAGGCATTTACCTTATAAACACTTCCTAAGCTGTGCATGATATAAATCTCCCATACAAAATGGTTTTGGGATCTTTAAATACTTATGACTACGTATTGGGAAGCGACTACAATACACCAAAATACATATATAGGCTGTTTTCTGATGAGTTCTGCACATGAAAAATATGACGTGTACTTATTTTCTGACCAACAGGAAACAAGTGGAAAAGTCTACAAAATAATCATTAAATTATGATATTAGCAAAGCTCTGTAGCACAGTCCTATTAATGCTTGCATAATATTGGCTGGTCTGAGAGAGACATATGAAGATAATTTCATGTATATGTTGAGTTAATTTGGGAAAAGGTTAAATAAACTGTATTTTACGTATTGTCTGTTTAGGTCGCATCAAATGTATCTGATGTAAGTATGGCCATATGAATGAAAATGTTTGCTTATGTGTGCAAAATTATCTTGGGCTATAAAAAAAAATATGTAAATACTGTGAACATTTTGCAACAGGAACTGCAAAGGCAATAAAGCTAACCTTCAAATTCTAGTACATATGCAAAACTACAATCGCGTAAAAACAGTAACATCTTGCGCAAGCAAGATGTCTACTGAGTACAAAAGTAAAACCAGAAAATTTGCATAAAATATCTAGATAAAAAACTGCCATACCTCGAGGGTTCACTCAGTGCAGGAAACTAGAGTTGCACTCTCGGAGTTGATATGTCATAATAGGAAACTTGTTGACAACACTCCAAATGTTTTTATATGTATCATTTCAATATTAATTGGAATTAAACCTTCAAGATAAATAAAATTGAGATATAATTTCCAAGCGATATGCAAATCCAGTTAATTCTACGGTAGATGAACAACTTTGAAAAACAAATTTATCGTCTGATCCATGTGAGACTATAAAACCAACGGAAAACTTAGGCTATCATTTTTTCCCGTTTTTATTTTCCATATAACAAAGCGTCTATATCTAGTAGTCACCGTGGCTCAAGCGGTAGCGTCAGTGACTTTGAGGCGTCAGGTCGAGGGTTCGTGCCCCGTCACTGTCTGAGGTTAGCAAGGGCATGCATTCAGGGTAACGATTACATCTGTCAAAACAAGTCCTTCGCAAGAAGGCGACCGTCCTAACCCTTGGTAGATAAGGGAGTCGGTGACGTAAAACTGGAACAAGGCTATCTATAACTACCAGAAAGAGGGGGGGGGGGATAAACTGCTGATTTGGTTAGGAGTTCGATTATACTAGCAAAGGCTGGTGTACAATTTGCTTGTTTTTTTTTTCAATATTTTGCAATGGCAAGGTAAAGATAAAGAAAATAATAAAGATGTTGGGATATCTGCAAAGCCATTTTGAGTACATATAGCATGGAATAGTATGCTTGTCCTTAAAAATGTGAGGTGTTTCTCTTTCAGCGCCATTTGTACAGTGCCATATAGGTAACAATATCTATCTTAGACAAATGTCAAAGCAGAAAAGGACTAGTTTTTTTGGCACTACCGGTAGCAACATTCCGAACGATAAATCATTTACTAACTGGAACATTTATCTGCATGTTATTGTTTTCTAATACTACTGCTGCTGCTGTTGCTTCTGCTACTATTATTAAAATTATTGTCATTATTATGAACTAATAACCAGTGTACATTGAAAAATGTGTTAAGTTTTATTAAGCTTAAATCGTATGAGGGTATATGTGCAAGTGTGCTATATATACAGTACATTAAAGAGCACTGTAATATAGTACACTGCGATATATCAAGTACAGAACAGTATAGCACAGTGTATTGGATTACTATCTCCAAGACTAGAGAAGGAATTATATAACAGTAATAGGAAAAAGAAGTGTTGACCTATAAATATGATCTCAAGGCCAAGGGAAATATAAAATGTGACAGTTCAGAGCTCGAAATTCTACGGAAATTTATCTCCATCTTTGGTGGTTCTTCTTAAACCCCCCCCCCCCGAAAAGTTTTCAACGTTTAATAAAAAATTGGTGGTATTATTATTATTATTATTATTATTATTATTATTATTATCATCATCATCATCATCATCATCATCATTATTATTATTATTATCATCATCATTATTATTATTATTATTACTAATTTTCCTTAACTATTTTGCCTCTCTCTCTCTCTCTCTCTCTCTCTCCTCTCTCTCTCTCTCTCTCTCTCTCTCTCTCTCTCTCTCTCTCTCTCTCTCTCTCTCTTAATTTGACACCGCACTCTCTGAAAACCATCCTCATTAAATAAATTAAAATAATACAGTCAAAATATTCATGCTAAAAATGTAAACAATGATATGTAAACATGTAATCATTTCTTACCATTTGCAGATTGTTTGTATTTGAGCAGTCTCTCGCTCGTGCAAAAGGAGTTTGCTATCTAGAGGAAATATGGCAGTACATAATTATTTCGTAGCCTCTTTTATCCTTATATGCTTGCCTGGCACTCAGCTACAGAAAATATTTCCTGTGCCACGTGTTGAAGGTAAGTCTTGTGTGTGTGCGTGTGTGTTTGTGCATGTTTGTGATTTTGTGTGAATGTGTTTGAAGGCACACGTGTGTGCATTTGTTTGTTTGCTTTATGCATGTGCACGAACATGTGAGAGCGTGTGTGCACAGGTGTGTGCTTGTGTGGAAGTGTGTGATATGTAAACTGTCGTCAATGTTTCAACATATGTTCTTCCCTCAAATCTTAAATTTCTAACCACTCTTCCTAGCTCAGCAATTCAGTGCCTGGCTCCCAACAACCATCGACAGAATGAGGTAACTTTATGCTTTATTCCCCTCAGTATTTAAACGCCAGCGCCTTGCTAGTGTATCAGATTTCCCTATATGGCTCGTACTACATCTCTTCACCAGACACTTTTGAAATCTAAAAAACTTATGGTAGTGGTGTTCCTAAGTAGTCGCCCTTGTCTACCCTCTGTCCTAAATGAGTACATCCATGCGGACTATGTACCATCTCTTCACCAGGATTTGCTGAGAGCAAGAAAGGGCAGTGAAGGCCTTGGTGTGCTATCTTTTATTATCTCAGCAGTTAAATGACTGCACTAATTAGATGTGTGGGGTCAGTGGTCGAATAGTTGCCCAATTGTCTGAGGCATCGATAAGCCCAAATGAATGAAGAGGATTGGTGTCAGAAAAGGCACCCGGGTCAAAAGTGTTATGCAAATACCAGCCACTAGTCTCCATAGGTTGCTGAGAAACAGGGACTCCATATGAACACGGGAAAATCTCCTGATTTTTTATATAAATATATATATATATATATAAATAAATAAATAAATAAATAAATAAATATATATATATATATATATATATATATATATATATATATATATATATATATATATATATATATATATATATATATATATATGTAGCGAGTGTGTGTGTACCTGAAACCCGTACATATTTCTTCCTTTCAGATCAAGCATACTGGCATGCACAAGCAACAGCAGACATTGAACATGCAATTAAAGTAGCAACAACGCAAAACTGGGGGATTGCAAAAAACGTAAGTAAAGATTGTCCTGAGAGATAGATAGACAGATAGCTAGATAGGTATATATATATATATATATATATATATATATATATATATATATATATATATATATATATATATAGAGAGAGAGAGAGAGAGAGAGAGAGAGAGAGAGAGAGAGAGAGAGAGAGAGAGAGAGAGAGAGAGGGGGGGAGAGGGAGAGGGAGAGGGAGAGAGAGAGAGAGAGAGAGAGAGAGAGAGAGAGAGAGAGAGAGAGAGAGAGAGAGAGAGAGAGAGAGAGAGAGAGAGAGAGAGAGAGAGAGAGAGAGGAGAGAGAGAGAGAGAGAGAGAGAGAGAGAGGAACTTATACATGAAAAGAGAGATGGCGTGACAAAAAGACTGGAGTTCAGACAGATGACGAGAGTCAAAGAGAGTCAAGACAGGATGACAATTACTTGAAGAGAGAGAAAAAGTAGAGACAGCAAAGCAAAATAACAAAAGGCGAACAAATCAAAACCAGAAAAACAGAAACATATTTCGTAGGTAATAATATTACGAGAAAACAGTCGATATAAGCTCGCGAATTTCTTAAGGTGGGTTTACACGGTCAAACGGTTCGTCGAACGCGGTTCGACAGACAAGTGTTGGAAGTGATGTTCGAACGTGTGAACGGGGTATTTGGTTTGTCGAACACGTTCGACAAACGTGTTCGACAACCAAATACCCCGTTCACACGTTCGAACATCACTTCAAACACTTCTGTCGAACCGCGTTCGACGAACCGTTTGACCGTGTAAACCGCCCTTTACAATTATCTCAGCGCGAGCACAGTGCCAAGTACACGTGGTTTACTCTGTTGTATCTATATTGTAGTACCACTGGATTATAAGTATTTTATTATCATTATTTATTCTTATTATTATTGCAGATAGTCATGTTCGTGGGGGATGGGCTGGGCATAACCCCAACTGTGGCAGGTAGGATCTACAAAGGTCAGAGGCGCTTTGGCCATTCGGGAGAGGAAGGATATCTCTCCTGGGAAAAATTCCCCCACCTGGCTCTCATCAAGGTAAAAGGAATCTACAGCTACTTAGCTGAAACATTGCTAATTATCTAATATCTAGTCATTTGGACAAAGGCAGTTACAAAAAGCCCACTTATTTTTAACTATAACCAATATCTATCCATTTCTGTATTTTATCTTGGACGGCCTACATCGATATTCCACATGGTCTTCACAAGCAAATGTGTCAGATTTAATACTACTGTTCTTTTCTTTATATAATAACTACGCATACGCCCTGCCTGGAAAAAACAAACGACAGTAGGTAATATTTCTAATAACAAAGAACTTTTACTCATTCGTAAGTCTCTTAGATCCAAAATGTTTATCATGTTCATCAGTTAAATATCAATATAAATATATCAATGGGTGAAATACTTAGATGATAACGTAATAGCCTACTTTCTGTATGTGTTTCAATTGTGCCTTTCTTGCGAATAGCTCATCTTTTTCTTTCACTTCTGATCAGATGCTACAATATTCTCCAAACAACAAAGTACTCTCCTAACCTCCACTAGTTTATTCCAAGATTTTCCCACAGACGCCGTTACTCAGCCGCCCTCTCACTGTAAATATTTTACGATCCTTGATTGACAGCAAATGCGTATCTTCCCTTATGCAGCTTTTCCAATGTTCTATTTACATACATTTATATCCCCATTTGTCTCTATCATTAACTACATCAATTACAGAACTACAACCTTGATGAAACCATTCCCGACAGTGGTGCAACAGCAACTGCGCTCTTCTGCGGAGCTAAAGGTAATTTTTACACTCTTGGTTTGGACCATGGCGTGAAACGGGATCAATGCATGGAGTCTCTCAATCAGAAAAACTGGCAGAGCTCAATCATGAGTTGGGCACAAGACGCAAACAAGGATACTGGTGAGTAATGTAAAAAAAAAATAATAACTTCGTTTGCAAATGTAATATCGACGCTTTTATTAATATTTGTCACGTGGAAAAATATGCTAGTCTCAAAGTGGCTTGTGTGATATAATTACCACGAGATAAGCATGGAAAAAGCAGCTAGGATCTAAGGTCGGAGAATTCCCAGAAGTTATAGACATTGATTCATAACTGCATATATTCTTAAATTCATTGTGTGGTAAAAGTAGAGTAAATGGGGCGGAGCGAGGGGGCGTGGTCTTTCTATATAGACAGATAAAGGGGAATAATAACTGTTATGCAATTAAAAGGTTTTGTGACCACCACCACCGTGACACACGCCACTCCAGCGGCACTGTACGCTCATTCCCCCAGCCGATACTGGGAATGCGATGCCAGTCTGGGAGAGATAGGGCACGGCTGCAGAGATATAGCTAAGCAATTAGTCGAAGATGCCCCTGGGAAAAATGCCAAGGTAGGTTAACGCTACTATTGTTATAAATACAAAATTAAATTACGTAATGGATTATTACAATAAGTAAACAAAGGAGTTAAAATAATATAGGGATATGATAATTCTAATAAATAGAGATGAATATTGTAATTTAGCAATATTTTTCCATGGGTTCAGAAATGTTTTCTTCATCGAATAGAGTATAAGAAGTTGCTATTAGCAGAAATTCCATATGTTAAAGTGGAGAAAATTATATGGATAATTTCCATACATTTCATTATCTTACTAATACTCATTGATATATTTGAACTATTGTTTGGTTTCCTAGGTGATTATGGGAGGAGGTAGACTACCCTTAGGAGCATCCAAATTCCCGACAATTCCAAGAATATGCAAGAGAAATGATGGTCGGAATCTAACCCATGAATGGGTGGTGAGTAAATCGGTCCATGGACATACTGTAAAATACGTTCAAACTGCAGAGGAATTACTCAGTGCTGACGTCAGCAAAACAGATTATCTGATGGGTGAGTATTTTTATCACAAGTGATTAAACTTACATGGTGATTATCACGTGTAAGCAATAAAGTATTAAAGTCGGAGTTTATTATAAATAATGTTCTATTACACTAGGGCCCGATTTCTTAAACAGTGTAAACCTAAGATACCATATTGTTAGTTAGCTAGACACACAAATGGATTTCATAAACGCATCTGACGCAGATCTGAGTATGGCTAGGATCCCGTACGGGATCCTAGCCATACACAGAACCGCGTCAGATGCGTTTATGAAATCCATTGGTGTGTGTCTAGCTAACTAACAATATGGTATCCAAGGTTTACACTGTTTAAGAAATCGGGCCCTAGATTACACAATTACCAATGTTATAATTAAAAATTCAATTCATAATTTATTTAATACACTAAGGTATCAACCTTGTCAGCAAACAGATCACATCACATATTCAAAACGTCTTGATTATTGTTTGGAAAATACAAATAAAAATTAATTCAACATCTTAAAAAATTCATACAGAGTAAACACACTAATGCTGCATGATTTAGCAAACTCAGCATTTTTTAAATATTTCAGGACTGTTTGACAAAGGTCATATGAACTTTGAGGCTGAGCGCGACAAGAGCCCCCGAGGACAACCCAGTTTAGCAAACATGACTTCCGTAGCCATCAAAATACTTTCCAAAAATAAGAGGGACGGTTTCTTTCTTATGGTAAGTAAGAAATCTATGCCAAGGTGCCATAGAGTATGTTTATAAAGCTATGCCAGTGTGTTCATAGAGAATCTTTATACAATTAAATTTTTTTTTACAATATTCACTGCAGAATCTTAATTTATAGACAAGAGCCATAATTCTCCTCAAAAGGTAGCTGGTGGAGTAAAAGCAAAAACCTGACTATGTGGGAGGAATATACAATGGTGGGAATTACGTTTCCTCGCTCCGCTCTGTTTAATTGACTTTTACGACAGGCAGGGGAACATGGAGGCGATATTCTTGCCTCCCTCAGGTGGATAATTATGTAAACAATCTAAATTTAAGTTGTTGTTTTTTATGAAAAAGCCACTAGTTTTCTAGTTCTTAGAAAAAGCATTTCCCATTTTCCAATACGCTTAAGGTTATTTCCCCAATAAAAGGGATTTAAAGTATGAATGAAAAAAGTAAGGATCTAGAATAGATATGACACTAAAAAAAAAAAAAATTCTAACCTTTCCAAAGATCTCGTAATCTCAACAAAAATATTCCATTCCATCTGGAAAAATTTTCTTGTCCCAAACAGGTTGAAGGCGGCAGAATAGACCATGCGCTGCATCTAACCGAAAGTAAAAGAGCACTTGAAGACATCATAGCATTTGACGAGGCTATTCAAACTGGCCTATCAATGCTGGACCTCTCTGAGACCTTGGTCATTGTAACTGCTGATCACTCACACGTAATGACCATCAACGGTTACTCCAAAAGAGGAAATGATATTCTGGGTAAGCTAGTCTTTAGATTTACAAGCAACACAAATGCTCAGTGTTCTGATTATACTGGAATGTAATGGTCAGCTTTAGCATAATGCTGCACTGTGTAGGATGTATATCTCGACTCACAACGCCGACTTAATTCTAAATGTATTGTTTTCTCATAGCACATGTCATATCAACATAACAAAAATACACACACACACACAAATACACATGCTTGCGTACAAATACACATAGAGGTACATTTTGAAGATGAATAATTTCCTTGGCATATTACGCTTCGTTGAATTTAGTAATTACCTATTGAAGAGAAACGGTACATAATCCCATTCTATTTTTGCAAAGAACTAGTCTCACTTAATACAGCTTTCCTGATAAATCACAAAATGCTTTACTATCTATGCAGGAATCAGCGATGTTAAATCAGCCATTGACGATATGCCTTACCCAACACTCATGTATACGAATGGACCCAGATATGCTCACTACTGGGATGGTAAAAAAGTAAGTACAGTTACTATAGCCAATTGCACTAATCTAATCTACTGCTTATAACAAGCATTGTAATGTAGTAGGTTGGTTTATGACACAGCCACCCGTTACGATACTACAGCTGAAGGTTTCTTGGACCTAAATAGGACTGTCCAGGACAGTTCAATGTTAAGTCTTCCTTCAGTAATGGTTCTTTTTCTATGCCTACATCAACACCGAGTATTTTTGGATATTCGTTACTATTATCCTTCACATCTGACAAGTCACTACACTCTCCATCTCTCTTTCTCTTTACTTTGTGTTCTTTGTGCCCAGGCCTGAAGAGGGCAGTTTTATTTTGTTAGTTTTTTGGCCCTCCCTGGTGTCACACTCATAAAAATAAAAGAAACAAAAAATGATTCCACAGGGTATATTCATTGCATAATATACCCTAGTGAGTTACTATTTAACATGTACTCCATTCAGCTAAATATCTGTATACAGCTTGTTTAAGCAAAAAACTTTGCAACTTTAAAATGTCTTTACAATAATACATAAGTTTTGGCCTTATAAATGTAATTTTAAAGAAGTCATTTCTATGTACAATTTATATAAATATTTGTACAGTTCATGTCTAAACTTGTTTTCTCTGTTTAAAGCTACAGTTTAATGACATTTAAATTTAATCACATACTGTTTTATAGAATATATGTGATTTGCGAAGGTAGCTGATAATCATATTCATATATACACCAAAAACAGGTGTATACTGGCACAGGCTATCGGTACAAAATCCACTTTTATATAAGCAATATACAAAATTCGGTAAGATTTTATTGCACACTCCCGGTAAGGAAGTCTCATGAAATTCCTTGTAATATTAGTTTAGACTTAATTAAATCAGTTAGATGGTTAACACTCTTAAGAATCATGTTACTAACTGACATCATCGCATTTCAGCTGGCTTTGTTTTTTTTTTCCAATGTATTGTACTAACTGACATCATCGCATTTCAGCTGGCTTTGTTTTTTTTTTTCCAATGTATTGTAGCATATCACTTGCGGGGAGTGTGAAGGTGAGCATTTACCCATAAGTCGTGTTTCAGGTAAGGAGACCTGATGTGAGAAAAGAAGGAACGAGTTCTCTGGGGTATCAGCCTACAGTGGCAGTCCCTGATATCTACGAGACCCACAGCGGCGATGACGTGGCTGCTTATGCGACAGGTAAAATATTCAGGTGTCATTACTAATCGTGTACTCATCATGCCTGCTGAGCTGAGAGAGTTGGGAGGCTACAGATACCACTACTGTGAATATCAATCCTTTGGCATGATTTTTAAGCGTGGGACTCTTACAAATCAGTAAATAATGGCATATTGAGTTATATATTCCTTCCTCTTTTGAATACTGCATATAAGCTATCTCATCTGTCAAAGGACACACCAATCTTACATATTAGAAGTAATTTGGCAATATTCAAATATAATTAGGAGTAAAGACGTGTTTATCTCATTGTGAATTAACAATATGAAATATAAAAATGAATGGCTCATTAAAGAAAAAAAGTAATTTGAAATGTAGGATATTATTTAGAAGACTTGTACTGAAGTTTTCTATGGAGTGTACTTTAATGGGTCGTAATATTGGGTCTTTCACGTTTTATACAATGTAAAATAAAGTATATGTTTTTAATATAAATCCTCATATTATTGCAGGCCCGATGTCTCATCTGCTCCACAGCCTTCACGAACAGAGTTACATCGCCCATGTCATGGGTCTGGCAGCTTGTATTGGACCTTACAGAGACAACTGCACAAGACCAGAAATTCAACTGTTCCGATTACATAACAGACATACAAATTTATTGTAGCTATGCACTATGATCTATGTATGTATATAATGTGTAGAATTACAGTGTCTCTGTTTCATTAAATAATATATTTAAAAACTTATTATAGTATTGATAAGCGCAGTAATGTTAAAATAATGTTAGTCTATTAGCTTGATTGATGTCTGTATGTAGGACTCATTCGAAAACGTTTTGTCAATCTTAGTTAAACCCAACAAGATGATATACGATTAAATATAACCCCCATGTCGAATGCATAATTAAAAGCAAGTTATGCGAAAAATTAATAGATATACAATTTGTTAGTAATTCAAGACATTACCCATGTTGGCCACCATATTCATAGAGATGCTATGTACGACAAACACTGCAAAATCACTGCATACATAAGAGAAATCTAGAAATCTTATTTCTTTTTGGTTTAAAAAAAAAAAAGATGATTAATATTTCCATGAAATCAAAAAGTTTTTAAGATATATTGCTAAATAAATAAATTATATATATATATATATATATATATATATATATATATATATATATATATATATATATATATATATATATATATATATATATATATATATATATATATATGGCAACATAGACCCCTAATTCCCAAAGAGGAAAT
>JAXCGZ010022822.1:22500-30000 GCA_037179515.1 Halocaridina rubra | reverse complement strand
AAGTCAAGCTCATACGTACAGCAAGGAATATGAAGCATATACAGATGGCAAATACACTTTACGATGAACAAAATACTCCGAAAAATACACATGTAACCATCCTTAATACAGAATAAATAAAAAAAAAAATTACGATGACGACAAGAAGACATAGGGGAAAAAAAGAGGAAGAAGAGTAGAAGGAGGAGGAAGAGGAAAGGGGGTGGAAGATGATCATTATAATGAGGAAGAAGACTAGCAGGAGGAAAAAGAGAATCAGGAAGAAAAAGAGGAGGAAGAGAAGAATGAGGAGGAAGATGATCCTTATAATGAGGAAAAAGAATAGAAGGAGGACAAAAGAATAGAAGGGGGACAAAAGAGAATCAGGAAGAAAAAGAAGAGGAAGGTTAGTTGACAAAGGGAGATAATCAAGAGGAGGAAGAGGGGGAGGAAAACTAGACTGTCAAGGATAAGGATGAGGAAGGAGAGAGAGAGAGAGGACAGGAAGGAAGAAGTTTAGGATAACTAATGTGAGGATATGAAAGAAGGGGCTGAGAAAGTAAATTAGGATGAATAAATAGAGGTGAAAGAGGAGGTTGAGGAAAAAGAAGAGGTAAAAGAGGAGATGAGGATGAATATTAGGAGAGGAAAGAAGAATAGGAGAAAGACGATAATGAGGAAGATAAGGATGAGAAGATTAGAAAAAACAGGAGGAAGATTAGAAGTTACAAAACTAGCCAAAGAGGATTGAGAAAGAGAGAATCAGGATGAAGAATAAAAAGAGAAAGAAAATATTAAGAGAGGAAAGATGATTAGGAGAAAGAGTAGAATGAGGAAGAATACTAGAAAGATTAGGGAGAATAACAGAAGGAAGAAATCTAGGAGGAGAAAGAAAATATTAAGAGAGGAAAGATGATTAGGAGAAAGAGTAGAATCAGGAAGAATACTAGAAAGATTAGGAAGAATAACAGAAGGAAGAAATCTAGGAGGAGAAAGAAAATATTACGAGAGGAAAGATGATTAGGGGAAAGAGTAGAATGAGGAAGAATACTAGAAATATTAGGAAGAATAACAGAAGGAAGAAATCTAGGAGGAAGAAGATTAAGAGAGTATATGAAGAAGAGGAAGAATGAGAATTGAAAGAGTGGGAAAAATGGGAGGAAAAAAAAAGGAGGATGAAGAAGACTAAAATAAGGATAAATATAATCTGGAAGAGAAGGACGTATATCTGGATGAGGATAAAGATTAGAAAGGCGAATGCTAAGAAAAGAATTAAGAAGAAGAGAAAGAGGAGATTAGAATGAGGGAGAATATTAGGACAGGGAAGAATATAAGGAGAGAGTGATATATATATATATATATATATATATATATATATATATATATATATATATATATATATATATATATACAGAGAGAGAGAGAGAGAGAGAGAGAGAGAGAGAGAGAGAGAGAGAGAGAGAGAGAGAGAGAGAGAGAGAGAGAGAGAGAGGAGGTAGAAGAGTAGGATATGAGAGAGAATTAGCAAGAGGAGCAAGATAAGACACAGGAGGAAGAGTATTAAAAGTGGGAAGAAGGAGATGGGTGAAGAGGAATATAAAAAGGAAGAATAAAAGATTCGGAAGAATAACATGGAAAATAAAGAAAAAAAATAAACATAAAAGACTACAAATAACTAGCGAGTGGGGGGCCGATAAAAAACAAAAAAAAAAAACACACACACACACAATGTGATGAGAGTAAGGAATAGATATGAATAAATTAAGCACTTTCAATACCTTTTTTGGGGGGGAGGTGATTGCTGGGATGTACATGATAGGGTGGGGTTGGAGATGTACGCGATGGAGGGGTGGGATGGAGGACTACACGAGGAGCAAGTGTCTTATATGAATACCAAAAGGTAACTGAAGGATTCGATTTCTGTTTTCGTCGAAGGAGTGTTGAGGTAAGGTGGGGACAGTGGTGTATGGGAGCATGAGGACTTCAGTAAGGCAGACACAGTAGTTATAGTACAATATTATTTGACACTAAGTGATTGGTAGAGATGTACTTAATAATAATAATAATAATAATAATAATAATAATAATAACAATAATAATAATAATAATAATAATAATAATAATGATAATAATAATAATAATAACAATAATAATTATTATTATTGCATCATTACAATTCACAAGCTTTATTGTGCACAACACCTGATATATGGATTCATCGGTAAAAACATATCTTTATTATCATTTCCACAATTATTATTATTATTATTATTAGTAGTAGTAGTAGTAGTAGTAGTAGTAGTAGTAGTAGTAGTAGCAGTAGTAGTGACTAGAGGTCCAAAGTAAGAATGTTTGAAAACATTGAAAATGTGTTAATTTCATTGCATTTCCTCTATTATTGTCATTTTAGTCATTAGAGCTGAAAAATGGTCTTTGTTCTATTCTGCAAAGCATGAGCGAGCGAAGATATTTTTCCATAATCCAGTAATCGAATGGTGTACTCATGTAGCCTACCGAGCTAACAGGTTTATCAATTATCATGAAATAGGTGTCAGACTTTTAAAATGTGAAGTCACTTGTATAGCAAACTCTAACACTAACTTGGGTCGCTGGCAGAAATACAGAGTACTCATCACCGCAGTTGTCCAGAGAATTTATGTCTTGTAACACAGATGGAACAATATTTAATTAGCTCTGGTTTTGATATGGGCAAAAATATCCATCTTATTCCTCACCCAGAGAAAAGAAGACACGATATCGCAGTGAGAAAGATAGACGCCCAAATGTAGCGAAGCTTCCTCTGCCTCCTGTAGTCCATCCTTTCTGTCTCTCTAACTCAGCAATTTCTGCTTTCCATATCCTGAGGTAGGGGACAAGAATATCTCTACACTCCTCTTTCCAAAGTGTGCAATAAAAGTTGACAAAATGGGGCGGAGCGAGGGAACTGGGAGTAACCCCTCACCCCCCATATGTTCCTCTAGATATTGCTTTGACTTGGTCTCATCCCTTATAACAATAATCAAGACCTTTTTATATACAGATATAATCATCATTCAGGCAAAAAAAAAAAAAATCCTTTGCTTCAACAAAAAGTATGATATTGTTACTTCTAATGAAGCTTCTAAAGGCAACTGTCAATGTAAAACACATCAGTCAAGAAGTTGAAAAAAATATATAAATTACACAGCAACACACAATACGAATGATAAATGAGCTTCGTATGAAATAAAAGTCAGTCGATGCTATGAAAAATTCACGTAGACTCTTATCTGAATGGGTACAAAATTGATACCACGAGACATTATGTTTATCAAACTTTTATATTAAATACAAATGGATTCCAAGTCATTTTCCCCTTCAATTTTAATTTTGTTGTTTTAATTATTTTATTGTATTTACTACATAGATGTAAATAATTTTTGTTCCGAAGCGTGAAAACAATCTGATCTCTTTAAAGGGCGGTTTACACGGTCAAAAGGTTTGTTGAACGCGGTTCGACAGACAAGTGTTTGAAGTGACGTTCACACGTTCGAACATCACTTCAAACACTTGTTTGTCGAACCACGTTCGACGAAGCGTTTGACCGTGTAAACCTTCCTTAATACTCTAGCCACTGGTATCTGTTAAGAGCAGATATTGTTACAAATTTACCCCCAAAAGACCTGTTTAGACATCGGTATAGGTTAAGAACAGAACTCGTTATCAGTTTTCCAGATTCACTTAATCTTCCTTCAACATTTTTTAGATATCCAAAGCAAGAAAATGGTAATTATTAAGAAACATAATTACTACCTGAACTGTGGAGTGTCAGGAAGGGCATCCATCTTTAACTCCCCAAGCTCCAACTTGTCTTTTTTCACCCCCATTCAAAGAGGGATCAATAGTGACAACTTAAAAAAAAAAATTATATATATATATATATATATATATATATATATATATATATATATATATATATATATATATAAGGCTTATTTGCAGCTCTGCAGATGATTTTTCCATCAATATAGTCAGCTATTCCACCTTGTCTTATTCCTATCCCTCCCTCGTTATCTTATAAATGTTCTTTGACAGATGGAGTAATAAATCGCAAGAGATAATCGCGCAATGATGAGGTTCCATCTGGCATTCACAGGCATAATTTTAGGTATGTTATATGTATGCCCCAGAACCTCCCATACAACATTAATACAAAAAAACAATAATAATAATAATAATAATAACGGCAATAATATTCTTTGTTAATCTATTATCATGTAATTATACATTTATTATCATTATTACTGCTATAGTTGTTGCTATCATCATTATTATTATTATTATTATTATTATTAATGAGTGGATTTACAAGAGACAGATATATATATATATATATATATATATATATATATATATATATATATATATATATATATATATATATATATATATATATATATTAAATTCATGCCTCCAAACTAACATATTTTTTCTTATTATTTCACCCTTTATATGATTTTCTAAGCATACGGGATTTCTGCTACCGAGGTTTTACAATCAGCAACATTGAAAGCAAATCAGGTCGATGTTACTTACAACTTCACAAAACTATTTACAAGGTAAGAAACAAGTTAGAAAATAGAAGTAAAGAGTGTTTTTTTTATTAGGTTCTAGATTAAGAAACAATGATATTTCTATGTGTATATAATAAAGTATCAAACGATGCAAAAAAATAATAATATATACATATATGAAAAAATAAGAAAATAAACTTTCCCTTATAGATCGTGTTCGGTTATGGGAGGTATTTTAATTTAAGATGTTAATTATGAATCGATTTTATATGGTTTTGGAGATTTTAAGGTGTTTTTAAGTGTTCTGGTGATTGACAATATCGGAATTGCAACATATTTAAAAAGTCCCCGTTTTGTATGGTGCTGCTCTCTGTCTCAAATACAATAAAAAACAACCTTAGCAATTATCAATGACAATTCTAGTGATGACTGTCAAAGAGATTTGTTTATGCATTCTACAATAATTATAAGATATATCTCACGCTAAGATTTTACTATGGAACTTTTCTTAAAAATATTTCAAATGATTAATCTGAAGAATCTATGAAAAGAGTTTGTTAAAAGTATTAAAGTCTCGATGAATGAGTATTTAAAGGAAATAAAGCCTACGGCAAATTTTTTTTTTTTTTTGCATAAACACTTAAAATGATGCAGTTATTGATTTAATGAAGATAAAATGGTAATTAACAACAAAAACAGCAGCAGCAACAACAACAATAATACTACTACTACTACTACTAATAATAATAATAATAATTTCCATCATAATAATATCTCTCTTTTCTTCTATACAAGTGACATGGAAGATCAAACATGGGTAGCGATGCTGGCATCTCTAATCAAATTCATTCTTCATCTCTCACCTGGACACCAATTAGCAGTGATGCAGGAGGATTATTTCCCAGGTAATACTCACGTTATGACGCGACCCAAAGGGATTTCTCGCATCTGCTAGCTCAGTGAACTGTGATGGACGATGTGAGGGGAGTTGCCATGTAATGAACGGTGGGGGTGAACCAGCTGCTGCTGTCGGGTCTCATTGTAGAATATTCTTGCCACCTACCTTGTGGGTGGCCCAAGCAGGGTGGAAGGGGAGAGACGTGGCAACCCTTTATCCCCAAAGAGCTGAGAGAAGTGGTTGAGGTATAAGTGGATCGTGGTAAATGCGCGTTTCTTAGCTCGGCCACCCCCCTTACAAAGGAGAATGAGGCATGTGTATATGTATGTAATACTCACGTTACAATTTAGTAAGTGATAATTTTCTTCATAAATATTATAACGACTTCGACTTCATGTGAGTGGACGTTGCTGGACTACTTCTAAAGAATTATATAATTTCTTTTAGTGCAGATAATCTCCCCAAGTTACTAAAGAAACTAGCTTCATATTTTTAAAGCCTTTTCCTCATCCTGAAGAGGTGAGGCATACGAGGGGGTTCTGGCTGGCAAATGTCAACCACAATCCTAGAAAATACAGAGGAAGGGATTCCCAGTCCCCTTGCTCCACCCCATTTAGTCAACTCTTACGACACGCAGGGGAACACGTAAGAATTGACAACACATAAATTGTGAAGGTCTTATACTTCAAATAAAATTCACACAGCACATACATTGATAATATCATCTGGTTTTTTTTTCTTTTATGATTGTGACACCAGAACGGGCCAAAAAAATAAAAAAAAATAAAACCGCCCTCATCAGGTCTGGGTACGAAGTATACATAAAGTAAGAAGAAACAGAAATGGAGAGTGTTATGATTTGTCAGATGTGAAGGGATAACAAGAGATGTGTAATGAATATCCAAGTTGTAAGATTTAGACAGTACATACTTTGTAAATGTCAACTATCTAATATACTTTGACAGGTGTGGATACACTGATGACCTCAATAAATAATCAAAGGGAAGGAGTGATGGCAATGAGTTGTCATGGAGAATATCTACATAAGTGGTTGAAAATATCTGATTATTTTCCTGACAATATTTTGATCTATTTGATATGTTCTCCTGAAAACACTTTGGAGATATTCGACTGGGTGAGTTGTTTTCCTCTTATGTGAATTTTCTTCACAAAATAAACAAATAAAAGTCCAACCATAAATATATGAAAATCATAATAAACAAACAGATCCAATTTAATCTAGATGAGGATATTTTCATATATTTATTTACAAACATATAATATAAATCGGAGAGAATATTTTGATTATTACCACCAGGGGAGCAACCAAGTTCTAATCTTGACGATCCCAAACTATAATTAATGGAAAGGATTAAGGCCCGTTTCTTAAACAGTGTAAACCTAGGATACCGTATTGTTAGTTAGCTAGACACACACAAATGGCTTTCATAAACGCATCTGACGCGGTTCTGTGTATGGCTAACATCCCGTGCGGGATCCTAGCTATACACCGAACCGCAATAGATGTGTTTATGACATCGATTTGTGTGTGTCTAGCTAACTGACAATACGGTATCCTAGATTTACACTGTTTAAGAAATGGGGCCTATGTGTCAATAGGGGACATGCGGCTGTAAGCTACGCGCCAAGACCAAATACGAGCCTTCAAGAAGTTAATGAAAATAGGAACCTCATATAAATATGCAAAAGCGCAGATAAAGATAAGAGCTAATTAAAAAATGAAAATAAGAAAGATTTTCCCCTTGAATCCGCATCGCCGTTCTTATTTGAATTTACTTAACTTAACATGTTTAAGTTAACTACTTCCGAAGGCATTAAATAATCATTAGATGAGTAACGGAGGGTATATTGCACGTGGTATAAGGAAGTATTTCATCTTTAGACAATAAAATAGGTTGCACGTAGTATAAGGAAATATTTCATCTTTATATCGTTCCGGTTTTACGTCACGGACTTCCTTTTCTACCAAGGGCTAGGACTGTTGCCTTCTTGCGAAGGACTTGTTTTGGCATATGTAATCGTTACCCTGAGTGCATGCCCTTGCTAACC
>JAXCGZ010022822.1:15000-17500 GCA_037179515.1 Halocaridina rubra | reverse complement strand
TAATAATAATAATAATAATAATAATAATAATTCGATGTAGTTACCCATTAAAATTTAAAACTGACTAACATATAATAGAGCGCATATGATATTATATGTACTTGTGCATTTCTAAGTGTCTGGTCAATGCCAGCTGCTAGACGAACAATCTAGTTCATCTCTGTGTCGGTTCCTAGCCCTGATCAATGGAGAAGGTTGCTGTCATGAATGGCATGCAGCAGTAAAACTTTGAGACAAAACTAACCAATTTTTTCCAAGAGGATACTGAGCAACAGTGACCCCATATGGGTATGGGAAACGTTTTAGATAAAGATGTAATGATTATATCTTAATCTTTTCCAACTTCACTACACGTACTCGAGGCCCAGCTATCTGAGTTGCGTCCTCTCTGCCTCCCTTAGTTCAGTCTTTAAAAATAGGGTGGATCAACGGGATTGGAAACCCCTCGTCTTCATATGTTCCTCCGAGGAAGATTAAAGTTGTTCTTTGACTCGGCCACCCTTTTAATAAAGTGATTACAGCATATGAATATAGATAGCTAACTAACCAGCGTAAACCAAACATGTTCAGTTCAATTGAAAGCACTATGATTAAAATAAATAGATAAATAGACAGACAGATAGATAGATAGATAGATAGAGAGAGAGAGAGAGAGAGAGAGAGAGAGAGAGAGAGAGAGAGAGAGAGAGAGAGAGAGAGAGAGAGATCCCGTACGGGATCCTAGCCATACACAGACTCTCGTCAGATGCGTTTATGAAATCCAATTGTGTGTCTAGCTAACTAGCAAAATGGTAACTTAGGTTTACACTGTTTAAGAAATCTGGGAAAGTGTAAATATAAGGTGATGTCTAGTAGAGGACTCTTGTTTTATATTATTGCTATATATAGATATTTTCGCTATATTATTATATAAAAGCTGGTATATCATTTAATGTTTTGCTATATTTTTAAAACGCCTTCACAAACTTTTATATTATATACAGGTATGGGTGGTCATAGGCCTAAGCGTTTTTCTGACAGGTCTTGCGTTATATGCAACAAGTTACACCGCTGCCCTATACAATGTGAGGGGCCCATGGGTCAATCTCAGTGTACTGACCTTCTCCACCTTCCGAGGACTGGTCATGCAGGGAAATGAAATGAAATATTTAAATTGGCCATTAAAATGCGCCTTTGGTGGATGGTATCTCTACTGCTATTATGTATATGGTTAGTTCCTCTTCAGGTTTTTTATAAACTCTTAATATCTTAGCTTTCGAAAGTGAAAGATGCAATCGGAATGTATAATAAAGTTTCATCTAATCTAAAATTTATTAAATGAATTACTGTTTTTTGGGGGGATAGCAATAATTATTGTTATTATTGTTATCGTTGTTGTTAATATTGTAATAATAATAATAATACAAATACTACTACTACTACTACTACTACTACTAATAATAATAATAATAATAATAATAGTAATATATGTACTAGTAGCAAAGTAGCAGTAGTAGCAGCAGTAGTAGGATGACAAGTTTCAGGTAGTATTTTCTTGTTAAGTAAAACAGTTCAAAAAACATCCATGCGTGCATACATACATATATCAATAACAGACACACAGAACTTGCATACGCATAAGTATCCATAAGTGTTAATATGTATAAAACATTTTTTGCAGCTTTGTACTCAGGTACGCTTACAGCCGTGTTGAGCGTCCCATCCTATGAGACTCCGATAGATTCTCTCGCCGATCTACTTCTGGCTACCAAAGAAGGATTTTATCCTGTTGTCTTCAGGGATGCATCCATCCACTACCTATTCAAGGTAGCTAAGAGGAGAGATTAAGATGTATCTTGGCTCTTTGGCTCAGCCACCCCCTTATAAGGGGGATTGGGACGTTGTACAGATAGATGGATATATAGATAGATAGATAGGTTATTGAAAATCCAAATCCAGACCACGGAGGAACAATCCCAACACAGATCGGCTATATGTATCTCACCTAGAAAGTCCCAATTCAAAGCGCCAAGATGGGATAAACATATTTTTCCTTCTTCGCCATTAGTGTTGGGGACATGGGAATTTCGAGGGGTCCCTTAAGTGGAGATTTGGTCTTTCAATCTTTGTCACTCAATGGGCAAGCCAAGAGTGGTGAAGGCCAAAAGGCTACTCTTGTAGCTCTCAAATAAAAAAACAAGTCTATAAAAATGAATAAATGAATATACACTGTCCTGTATATATATGGCATAGGTATAGAGACAATGTAATGGGTATAAGTACTTAAACATACAAATATATATCTATAATATACATACATTAATTGATCAGTGCTAAGATGGATGAGAAGGGGAGAACTGGCTTGCTGGTGAAAGGGTGAATGCTCTAACTCGGCCATATCCCTAACAAAGAGGATTATGGCCATTGCATATATATATATATATATATATATATATATATATATATATATATATATATATATATATATATATATATATATATATAGGTATGTATGTATGTA